>JACEVL010002442.1:0-20930 GCA_020284085.1 Aporrectodea caliginosa
ACAGCGCCATCGATGTTCTGTCGTATGGTCGTGTGCACTTTGAAAGGAGGACAATAATTATCATGATACAGCTGTATTGTTTTGCATTGTATTGTATTGCGTTCTATTGTATTGTAAAGCCCTTCCAGTCCTGGTCATTGTATTGTGCGCCTAACAATGCATAATAATAAATCATAATCGCAATAATAATTTAGAAAATAATTATTATAGTTATAATAAATCTACTATGTCAGTTTTCGCACCTTGAAATCGTTTATTTCAATGGACAAATTATAAAAGTTGGTACGCTCTACTTAGACACCTTTAAATTCAGTCTTTCTTACTCAATAAAGTCATCATTTTCAAACACCCGCTGATATTTTACCGATTGTACCAATACGTGATCGCCATTGCAACCGCATGATGCTGTTAAATACTAATTCTCAGTGTTATTCTCGTTAACGATAACGATAGCGAAAATGTTCGTTAACGAAAATAAAATGATTTCGTTAACGATAACTATAACTATAACTCAAAAATATCATTAACTATAACTATAACTATAACGAAAATAACACTACGGTAACGAAAATTCAACTTTATTTTCGTTAATGCACAAAACAAAATTAGGAAGTGCAATATGGACGATTCGACATAAATGAGAACGAAAAAATGCGATATTTTTATTATGCAATTTGTCAGTTACTTTGGAAACTCGTGTATTCGTGAAGCTGAATGCACCCATGCTTCAAAGGCTTTCAAAGCTCTGAGCAAATTGTGAAACAGCGTGTTAATACGCACAATATTGCTTATAGCCTTAATTATTGTAACTAAGTAGTAACTAAAATTAACTAAAATAAAAATCCATTAACTATAACTATAACTATAACTAAAAAAATAATACTAACTATGACTATAACTATAACTAAAATTAAAAAACATTAACTATAACTGTAACTATAACTAAAATAAAATCTGTAAGGAGAATCACACTGCTAATTCTACGATGCTAAGGATTGTACTGTGGGACAGGGTAACTGATTGGTTACAGCTTTCCCTCTGAGACTGTTACTGTGTAGGAACCTTGAGCAAATCCTTCAGTTGCTCATCGCCATCGATGTTCTCTGGTATGGACGAGTGTGCACTTCTGAACTTTGGATGGAGGGCCATATCAAATAATATTGTGATATCAATACGATGTAACTACTAACTATATTGCTATTGCGGAGTTTAACGGGTGAGATCCTTCACCACCTCGGTTCGCTTGAATGGGTGTTACATGCTTAGCCTGAGATTGTGTTACAGGCTTAGCCATGTTTACATTATTAACATCAGTGACATCAACAGTTTCACTTACATGAGATTGTGTTACAGGTTTAGTTGAGTTAACCTTAGTAACATCTTGTTCATCTGTGTGTACATCAAAGTTTTCATCAGTGTTATCAAAAGTTGGACTCTTGTATATATTCATCTTAATTCTCTTTCGAGGGTGTGCAGTTTGACAACGTTTAACATCGGTCAAAGCTTCTCAGATGTTTTAATATAATGGCGTCATTCTCGAATTTAAAGGTGTTTACAGAGAGCATAACCGCGTCGACATAATGTAGCTGTTACGATCGTTGACGAAACCTGACCTGACCTTCCCATACCATAGCGATATATATATAAAATTATTAAAAGAAATTCAACAATGGTACTAACAATTAAGTGACAAAATTATGACATGAAAGGCCGCTGACGTCGGTTGTGGGAAAGTGCTGTGCAAATCCTTCAGAATTATCAGCCAGTAGGAGTATTTCCTGCGTCCAATATCTTTTGGTTGTCTGGGTAGTTGACGTCTTCCTCCTTTTTCTTTTCTTGGGACTGGCACTACATGGCACTACTGTGAGTGTGGGAGTTCAATAAGTAATTAATCTGACAGTTTGGACGTTTCTACATATTGATCGGGTGAGATCCTTCACCACCGCTCGCACTTTTGAATGGTCGCCACGCCATTTAAGGTCCCCGTGCAAGGACCGTGCTAGCCCGAGATTTAAATATCTGAAATAAGCAGTAGTCGAATCTCCGTTTACCTATTCGCTTTTCTAATGACGAGGTTTTAGTAGTTTTATTTAACCAGAGGGCTGTTTATGCTTTTAATGGGAATTATTGCCGAAGTAACCGTGAATTCTATAGTACAATTGTGAAGCTCTGCTAAGACACCTCTAAATCGCATATTCCTGATGCTATATATATTGCGTTTTTCGTTCAATCGCCAGATTCCGTAGCATAGAGATCTCAGAGTAACCTAGAAACGAAACTGCCAAGACTTACACAGCAAATGAGCAAATAGCAAATACACAATTCTTTTGTGTTAAACGATTTTCACTGCGTCGTGAGTTGACGTTATGAGCGTTGTTTTAATTTGCCTTTTATAGAACTCGAGGGCTTTGTCCATTACGGACATTCGCAAAAGGAGTCTTCACAATGTAAATGTACACGTTTTTCTATAACGACCGTATAATTTATGGCCTTACTGTGTTAACCCTCGGGCTACCAAGGGGGGGGGTGGTTACCACCCCCTACGTTTTTATGCATAATTTTTTTCCATATGGAATATAATTTTTGCATTTTAGATAGCTGTAGCAGATTCATTGGCGCACATTTTGAGGTAAACATCATGGTGGTAGCCCAAGCCATTCAAAAGTTATACCTGATATACCCGAGGCACCAGGGGGTGGATACCCCAGTGTGATTCTCGTTAACGATAACGATAACGAAAATGTTTGTTAACGAAAATAAAATGATTTCGTTAACGATAACTATAACTATAACTAAAAAATATTATTAACTATAACTATAACTATAACGAAAATAACAATAACTAAAATTCATCTTTATTTTCGTTAATACAAAAAATAAAAATAGGAAGTGCAATACGGACGATTCGACATAAATGAGAACGAAAAAATGCGATAGTTTTATTATGCAATTTGTCAGTTACTTTGGAAACTCGTGTATTCATGAAGCTGAATGCACCCATGCTTCAAAGGCTTTCAATGCTCTGAGCAAATTGTGAAACAGCGTGTTAATATGCACAATTTTGCTTATAGCCTTAATTATTGTAACTAAGTAGTAACTAAAATTAACTAAAATAAATCCATTAACTATAACTATAACTATAACTAAAAAATAATACTAACTATAACTATAACTATAACTAAAATAAAAAACCATTAACTATAACTGTAACTATAACTAAAATAAAATATGTAAGGAGAATCACACTGGATACCACCCCCTCCCTTAGTTTTTCGACTATAGCTTATTGACTATTCTTCCTAGAAGGGAAACAATTATACCATTCTTTAGACGGAATGCAGGGCTTCGTTTTCATACCTGCATCTTTGTCTTATGAAAACCGGAAGTGATCAAAATAAATAATAATAATACGCGTAATATGCGTGAAAAATGGTTGAATGGAAGCACTCCCCCTTAGTTTTTGTCTGTAGCGTATTCATTTGTCTTCCTGGAAGAGAAACAAAGATACCATTCTTTAGAGGGAATGTAGGGCTTCATACCTCATTTCAAAGCCGCCGCGTAGGCACCCTGGGCAAGTCCTTCACTCGCAATTGCTCATGCGCTTCGGCGTGAAACTCCGATTCAGTGTCCGCGCTGTAGTCGGGAGCGCCTCTGAGAATGGGCAATCTGGTGCTAAGGGGCGCTATAACAAGTGTTCAAATACAATATACAATACAATACAATTTGCATACCTACATCTTTGTCTTTTGAATACCGGAAGTGATCAAAATAAATAATAAAACCCGTAATCTGTGTGAAAATGGCTGAATACAGCATTACAACGTAAACCGATATATATGTATTGATATTATATGTATGGATGTACATTTATACTATATAAACATGTGTAGGGACGATTGTGTGTATCTTTTATACATAGATTAGTTTCAAAACACACATAATCTTATAATTGTTTATCCAAAAAGTACAAAATGTACGCAATAATATAAAATATTGCTAATTAATGGGTTCCGTTGTTAAAAGTGATATAATATCGAGGTACATTCACATAATGTACAACTAAATATACCATTCTGTGCAGAAATGAATGCTGAATCCATTGCTATATTACAAGTTATGATATGTGGAACCAAACACGAAATCCAGGGGGGGTGGTAACCACCCCCCTTGGTAGCCGATGTAACAAAAAAGCTTGGTAGCCCTAGGGTTAATTCTTCAATGAATAAATCGGGTGAGATCCTTCACCATCGGCTCCAATTGCACCAGCTCACTCACCGCTTCTGCTACCTCCACTCTTATCTATGCATTCGTCACAACTAGACTTCATTATTGTGCTCGCTCTACGCTGGCCTCCCGGCTTTGGTCGACTGGGGTTCTTTGATCGGATCCTGCGTTATGCTGCTCGCCTTATCGGCCGTATACCCACATTTTGCCACGTTTCTTGATGCATTCATGACGTTCTCCACCGGCTCCCCTCTGAGCAGCAGATTGCATTTGGGATAGCTGCCCTAGTCTGGCGCTGCATATTGGGCCTCGAAGCGATGTTCGTATAATTTAGTTTTTCCATTTTGACAGTATCTATCTTTAACCTGACCCACTCAACCTTAACTAATATTACCTTACCTTACCTTACCCAACGTGCCTAAAATAATGGCGATGATGATGACGATGACGACGATGATGATGAAAAATTATGACGATGTCGACGACGACGATGATGATGATGATGATGATGAAGATGATGATGACATCAGAAATACATCAGCAAATACACATAGTTATGGATTTTGTGTGTGAAGCACGTTCTCTCCCATTAGACACCTTTAATAAAAGTACAAGTGCACTATAATATTAACTCTCATAATACGTGTAGTAGAAATATGCCAAAAACAATCTTTGTCGGCGGAAACGGCATAAATATTATGTTGTCATAAGCTGCCGTTAAACTGTGGATCCAATCCAAGTATAGTAGTTTGTTTCCTGAAACAGTCATGGAAAATATCGCATGGGAATACCATCCTCTCGATGGTATGTGTTGATGTTTCTGATGAATGTTTCTGATGAAGTTATACGCCGGCGGCCCGGGTTTGATTCCGGGTCGGTCGGTTTATCAGAGATTAATTTCTCGGATCTTTACTGCGGGTGGCCTGGCAACCGCCAGATGTCGTTGGAAACTTTAAGAAGTGCAGCTTTAATAGACACCTTTAAGATGAGATCGTATCGTCTTATTAATAAGCTCTGGTCCATTCTATCATTTAATCAAATTGAAACCATAACGTACAGTCGACCTCAACGACCCTGGCAGCCACAAGATGTCTTTGGAATTATAAAAACATTGCTTTAACACACACACCTTTCAAATGACATCGCCTTCTCACATTTACAACCCAGTCCATTTCAATTGTTTGCAACGTGAGGTAGATGTCAACGGCGCTGTCAACCACAAGATGTCGTTAATGCTAGGAATTTTTGCAAGTGTGCTGAAATCAATTTATTCATATAGCTTTCCACATGAGAGATTTTTTATTTGATGCTCATGTAGACACCTTTAAAAGCTTCTTAATTCATGCTATATAAACTTTGAAGTTTAATTTAGTTTACTATGTTTCATCACTGTCATTTGATTTGAATCATTAAATTGAATCGTTAATCCACTGGATAAAAGAGGACAAAATCAGCGGTTCCTGTCGCCGTATGATATCGCTAAACACTTGATACTGGTAGTTAATTTAAAAACTCACCCATGCATCACCGTTTACGAAGTGTGGACACAGAGAGGAGGGCGACGCAAAACCACATTCGCCACGACACAGCGTAGTCGTTAAATTTGCTGAACAGATTTATCTCAAGGTCGTGGATACAGTCACGCCCGACGTGAGCCTATACCTGGGACTAGAATCACGCCCGCCTCGGAATTTGTCAATGCATGTCACATGATTGTGTGTACCTGAAACGAACCGACCGATAAACATTCCCGATTGCGGTGGAAGGTTGTTCACCGTGTTTTCTAATGACGACACTAACCCTATAACCCTGACCCTAACCGACCCTCGCGACGACTAATCTGACCCCAAACGACCCTCACGACGCCTAATTTGACCATAAACGATCCCACGAATCCTAATCTGGCCGTAACCGATCCTGAAGATGTCCGTTATATCAAAATTCCACGGGAAGACAACAAGTTCATGTGACAGGCTTTAGCCAATAACGCGACGGGCGTGAATGTAGTACTGGGGTTCCGCTAACGCCCGGGGCGTGAACGGATCCACTACGTTATCTCAATCCTTGATAAGGCTTTATAGAGTTGGTCAGGCCGTATTTTCCCAAACCAACTGTCAGAACTGTTTAGAACATTTTCCTGATGGCCTCAGCGTCTTTTGAGCCACAGCGTCGTAGAATTCAAATGATGGTAACTTTCTAAGATCCGCTCGACCCCTTTAAATTGTCTAATTCCAATAATCCCATAAATTGCTCAGTTTCGCGTAATCGCTGCTACGTGACCTGCGTAGTTCCCGTAACCACCAGTGCCAGTCTCAAGCCTGGATGAAGGAGGAGGTCGACACTAATGATCTTTGTAATCGCACAGTGTCGCTAAGCTGAAACTACTACTACTAAATTGATACATAAATGTCTTATAATTCATTTACTACGCAGTGGGAACAGAATTTCACCAAATTCCAAGCAGCGAACCTTAGATCATTGCAACGTCCACTCATTGCCAGTGACGTCACTAGGTGGCGCATTGGACGCATGCGCTTTGGCTGCTTTGTAGTGTAGCTTCCGGTAGATCCAGTTCTTCTTCCGGATGTCCTTCCAGATGGTCGTGAAGTCAGAGAGCATGAGAGGCAGGAGAAAGAGGAGCGCCATCGAAAGGAAGACAACGCCAATGGTCACGTGACTCTCGAGGTCATCACCTCTCAGGTGGGCGTCTAAAAATTACAACGGAAGGGTGAATTGTTTTCGACTTTAGGAACACACATGCATGATTAAGTAAATTTTTTGTTTTATTTTAATAATTCGTATAAACTATAAGACTTTGAGTCTGATATAAATTAGTGCTGAGTTATATGTCGATGATTAATGGTCCGATCACTTGAGATCGTTGAATAGCGCTTACTTTAATATTCATACGAAGGCAAATACGAGCGCGTGACAATTCCACAAAAATAAACAGCGGTCGTGTCCTAGACTTATATAGCATCGGTTGACAGCATTTTAAAGGTGTCTAAGGCCAGTTCTCTAAACAAACGTTTCCCATTTCCTGTGTACCACTTATAGATATTTAAAAACATACCAAGTGGAGGCCATTTAGTATGTTGAGCACTATATTGCTTGAACACTAAGTCTTGTGTAACGCGATAGGCGATTGCTTAAAGAGCTCTCCTAAGACACCTTTAAAACGTTGTAAAAATATTCTATATAAGCCTGGGACACCGTAGGCGAATGAATCATTGCTGTAATACTCATTCGTAGTTGTCCGTTTTGCGGTTCAATCGAGAAATCGGTTTCGTTGTCCATGACGATATTTCTTTTCCTGTGATACGCGATGAATTTCTACAACAAATTGTACCAATTTTACGTGATGCTATGACATGATGCTATTGTAATTAGCAACTTCTATTGCGCCGGTTTCTAATGCAGTTCACACCACATAGCAAAGCGTTCTCTTAGACCCATTACCAGTCATACCATCAGACCTCATAGTAGGCAACTCCGCCACGGCAATTGGTCTTTTACCTTACCACCTTTACCATTTGTCGTGCCAGTCCCAAGCCTGGTTAAGGAGGAGGGTTCCGCTTTTGTAACATCCTGGGTCCAGTTTTTACCTTGTTCTGTTGGGCTGCGGATGAGATCGGTTGGTCTTCGAAGCAGATCGGTTGGTCTTCGAAGCGGGTTATGTCCGATCTGATGGTCACCTAGTGCAGTGCATATTTTAACGGATTTTGACTACTGGGACGTGGCGTAAGTAGTAGGGTTCGTGCTTTGTACCATGCCGCACACCAGGCAAGTGGGCAAGTGCCCAACATACTCGAAAAGTTGACGACCGGGGGGTAGCGGTCACAAATTTTCAAGGTCCCATTAGTTACACAGGGCGTAACTAGGGTTCGTGTCGCTGCGCCGCCCGTAGAGAGCAGTCCGGCGGAAAATTATCGTCAGACGCCTCGTATCTATCGTGCTTTGTACCACGCCGCCTCGTATCTATACAGTTTTTCCATAAATTTTTCCAGGGAGCTAGTAATGACAGTTCTTGCTTGAAGAATTTTTCGAGGGGGGGTAGTAACGAGTGTTTTCCACCAAAAATTTTCCCCTCCTCCTCAATCCACCCTGACTCTCTACGTACGGGTACATAATTGAAACAATTTCCCCCCTTTATATTACACCACTGACTAGTGGGACAAAGTCTCCTACTGTAATTCCAATGTTGTGAAATTAGAGTGTTACCTAGGACAAATCACCTAAACTACTGGGACATATCCTAGAACTACTGGGACATTTGTCCCAGTAGTTACAATGTTAAAATATGCACTGACCTAGTGTGGCCATTATTCTTGTATGTGTTTCCTTTTTAACGACTAGCTGTGTGGTAACAATGACCATTAGCGTCGCCCTCCTCCTTTATCCAGGCTTGGGACTGGCACTGTCAGAAAGCGAACAGTGGCGGAGTTGCCATTATTCTTCTCTCGTGTCCTAGACTTATATAGCATCGGTTTACAGCATTTTAAAGGTGTCTAAGGCCAGTTCTCTAAACAATCGTTTCCCATTTCCTGTGTACCACTTATAGATATTTAAAAACATACCAAGTGGAGGCCATTTAGTATGTTGAGCACTATATTGCTTGAACACTAAGTCTTGTGTAACGCGATACACAAGAAACGTTCAAGAAAAGAAATTATTTGGTGGGGAGTTATTCTCTACTGGCTATTTTTTTTATTCCGCAACAGCTGCGACTGTTGAGAGCGTGTTTAGCGGTAGTGTGCTCTTCATGAGACCTCGCAGACTTGGGGACAAAAACTTTACTATAAATATCATAAGCATCTGATTTGAATTATGGGAATATGTAACACTACAATTGAGAATTGCGTTTATGGTCTCGACTCTTGATGCTTGGGTTTTGGTCGTGGACAATGCGGTCTCGGTCTTGGTCTTGGACCACGCGGTCTTGGTCTCGGTCTTGGTCTTGGACCACGCGGTCTTGGTCTCGGTCTTGGTCTTGGACCACGCGGTCTTGGTCTCGGTCTTGGTCTTGGACCACGCGGTCTTGGTCTCGGTCTTGGTCTTGGACCACGCGGTCTTGGTCTCGGTCTTGTTCTTAGGATTTTGGTCTCGTGCACAATACTGTAATATCTAGAAGATGAGTCGGCTAAGACAGAGAAGCAGCCAATGATGGGTAAGGAATTTATTAGAAACAAGTATAATTCCTAAGTTGCAAATGAAATTGCCATTTTAAGCGACTGAGCAGAAAGGACAGATACAGGGAGAGAGATATTGAGCAGAACGGACAGATACATGGAGAGATATTGAGCAGAACGGACAGATACAGGGAGATAGTTCTGTGCTGTTCAGTGTTACTCTGTAACAACAGCGCCATCGATGTTCTGTTTTGTCGTTGTGGACTTATGAACTTTGTAAGAAGGGCAATAATCATAATACAGCTGTATCGTGTTGCATTGTATTGTATTGAATTGAAAAGACATTCCTGTGCTGGTCATTAGATAGTGCACCTAACAATGCACAATAATAATAATTATTGTAATAATAATTTTAAAAATACGAATAATAGTATAAATAATTCTGTTATGTCAGTGTTTACACATTTAAATCTGTTCTTTCGATGGACGTATTATAAAAGTTTGGACGCTCTACTTAGACACCTTTATATTCAGCATTTCTTAGTCTATAAAAGCATTATTTCGCAAAATCACTGACTGTCCTCTTCACCGAACCAATATTAATCGTCATCGACCTTGCAAACGCATGATGCCGTTAAACGCTAATGTTACGCTGCTAAAGATTGCATTGTGGGACGGGGTAACCGATTGGTTAGAGCTTCCCTGTGGGACTGTTACTGAGCTGGGACCTTGAGCAAGTCCTTTACTGACAATTGCTCAGCGCCATCGATGTTCTATCTTATGGTCGAGTGTGCACTTCTGAACTTTCGATAGAGGGCAATATCAAATATAGCTATATAGCATTGTACGGGGTTTATCGGGTGAGATCCTTCACCACCGCTGTTCGAATGAATGGGCGCCACGCCAAGTGAGGTCCCCGTGTATGGACCGTGCTAGCCCGAGATGATTTTAAATCTCTGAAATAAAACACGATCGCCATGGAAAAGGCAACTGCGCGCATAGAAGCGTATTAGCGTACTAGTGCTTTACATGTATATAATGTAGCTAATTACATGAACCAGACAAATGTATGCACTTGGTACTCACACACTTCGCAGTACTTTCCTTGCTACAGTGAAAATTCCGGCTGACCAAAAACGAACTTATGCGACGCCTTTGTGAGAAGCCAATGCTTTCTTTTCGGTGGCACATCGAAGGATCGCTTGCTTTTACAGCGGAGCTGAACATACTGACTTTGCCTCTGTACAAGTGTTCACGGTCTCAGTGGCGTATTCAGAACTGTACACGATGAGCTGAGTTTTGGACTGACAATTGGCCAAGATGCTCCACTCCAAAGTCTTTCGCATATCGATTCAGCTATAATGGCGCTTGTATCGACTGGAAAAACATTGTCTTGTAATCCATTGTTTTGAAGCCATTTGTTTAGAAATCCGTTGTTTACAGTGTAAGGGACACTGGAGGCATCGACGTCTTATTCTAAGTGACTGCTAACAGTGCTGCCATCTTTTGTTGTTCCTTGTCGTTTCCATGGATACAGCTGGTACAAAGTGACCAACTGGCAATGCTTCGGTCTGTTATTTCTGCGTCGTTCGGGTTTGAATCCGAAACTGAGAATCGGTTGTGGCCCAGTCGCTCAGTCAAAACAAAGTCGATGGGCAGGAAATGTAAAAATCTTTGAGACGAATGGATGTCAATGGCCCTGAAAACCAAGAGATGTCGCTAAGGTTTGGTGAGAAATGAACTGGCGACTCCAGAACGGCCACTGTGGATCTATGTATTAGATGATCGTTGAGACTATTGAACGGCCGGACATTTGAGCGGGTAACAGATGACCGGTGAACAATTTATCTGGAAAGTGAATAAAATTTAAAAGCAATTGAACATGTACTATCTTGGACTTCTAGGCCTACCACACTCTCTGTTTAGTTGTGCCACAAAATAGGCAATTGAGCGTAAATACAATAAAATTTCTGTTCTGCCTTGGGTGACGACTGCGCGTTTAACCCGTTCCTTCAGTTCTCGATAGTTCTTGTTGCTTGGTTGAAGCATTCCGGTTGATCCTTGCAAAAAGTTAGCCTTTGCATTTGCATGTCTTTCTTGAGACCTGTCAAAAACGTCCATACGGTTTGATGGTGACAGCAACTGGATTCCATAGTGCCATCCTTCCACCGAATTTGTTGCTCTAGCGATAGTCGTCCCGGTAATATAACGTCCCGGTTAAGTGTCACCTGTTCTATTGTAGGCCCGTTCTACCATCTCCTGTTAAAGTGTCGCCTGGCTAGTGTCGTCCGATCAATACACGATCGCTAGAGAAAAACATTTACATTTATATTTACCTTTAATTACCACAAATCACAAAACGCTATACTGACACTGAACTCTTGACCTACACAGGCAGAAATGTATTTGTTAACGATTAATTAACAAGTGTATAAGTGCAAAATATTTAGGCTAAGTTTAGAACCTTTAAATTGATTAATCCACACACTATTATAACCTCCGCCACTGTTCGTACTCTGATAGCGCCAGTCCCAAGCCTGGTGAAGGAGGAGGGCGACGCTAATGATTTTTGTTATCACACAGTGTCGTTAAACGGCAACTACTATTATAACCAACTTTTTCGCCAAGCGTAGGGAGTGTGAATATCCATATATACGACGCTGTTTTCCTAAAAGTATGACCGATGTCAACGGCACTTGGCTGCCGTAAGATGTCGCTAAACACCAACGCTACGAATTCTTATTAAGCTCAGCTAAGACACCTTTAATTCGGTTCTGTCTAATTCTATATAGGCCTACTTCTCACTTATCGTTTCGTTCAAAGGGTTCATTTAATTAGTCCATAGGGCGTAGGGAAAATAGTTTCTTAAATATAAAGTTGACGTCAACGCTACTGTCAGCCGAAAGATGTTGTTATTTGAACTGCTGGTATTCCTTGGTCTGTTTGTTTTTTTCAGGGTGAACTACCGGAGACCATGAGAACCTCATGAACTGGAAAGCATATTAAGTAGGCCATACAGGTCATTACGAATATGTTGGGAATGTTTTCCCTGGTTGCCGCGTTCACTGACCTCGGTGGTTTAGTTAGGTATTTTAACGACCCCGGCTCATAACAAACATTAATTGCGATGCCCTCCTCTACCTAGGCTTGGGATTGGCAATATCAGAGTACACGCGATGGCATAGTTCAATTTTAAATTAAATAACCTTTTAAAAAATGAGTCAAAAGCTGTTTTTGTTTGGACTTTTAGCGACTAGCTGTATGGTAACATTTTACGTCGCCCTCCTCCTTTTTCCAGGCTTGGGACTGGCACTGAGACTTCCACAAAGCATGGAGGTGCACTGCACGAACGTTCAGTGGCGGAGGTAACTTTGCCCTTGCGCACTTGGTCGCCGATCCTCGTCTCCGCTTGGCCAGGAGTCAGACCGGGCTGAAGCTCATCTTCCCTGGCTGGCCAGATGTCAGGATCGGCTGAAGCCCCCTCGCCACGTCAAGGCGTACGCATCGGACATCCACGCCGTCGAGTGAACTTCTGAGGCAGTTGCTCGAACGGCGCTCCGAGGGGCTGTCAAAAGCTAATGGAAACCGAGTCTTATATAACAACGAGTAAGGCGTAATTAAAGGTGTCTTAGGAGAACCTTATAATTGTCGTAATATTCCATAATTTGATGAAACCTTATGCCTGTCCGGGTCGCTCGTGTCGCCCTCCCATTTTTATTTAAACAGAGATTTAAACATCGGTCCAGACGTGAGACTGACACTCCAAGACTACAGGCAATGGCTGAGTTCACTGACCTTCGTAACCTCAGTTAAAGTTAATTCTATCGTAAACAAGCGGTAACTATGCGCGACGCGAAGTAGTTCGCAATATTTCGTCAACTAGACAAACTAATGGCGACTAATTTCAGAGATTTAAACATCGGTCCGTACCGATGACCATAAAATGTCGTCTATTCAAACGTGCAAGGGTGATGAAGGGTCGCACCCGATAAATTAACGATCGCTAGAGAAAACCTTTTCCATTTACACTTATCTTTCATTACCACAAATCACAACACGTTATGTTGATACTGAAATCTTGAGCCACGCAGCAGAAAATTATGTACATGTTTAGGATGAATTAACAAGTGAATAATTGCACAATTATTTTGGGTCCGTGAACACGCCTTTAAATCGGTAATTTCACACACTATTCAAATATGTTCGCTAAGGTTAATCAATCACCTCTAAGTAGGTAAAACAGGGATTTGACCTAGGACGGAGGCACGGGCCCGACCTGGGATGATTAACCAAAGACCTCCGTACCTACCTTCACGTGGTGCGAACTGTTAGTAACCTCCCTACGGGGAGGCGAACGAACGGGTACGGCAGGCGAAACCAGAGGACGGCAATGGCAAACCACCTCTGTACATTTGTCAAGAAAACTGCAATGGAAAGCACGAACTATGAAAAAACGATAAAGTGATGTATTTTGGCCATGTGATGCGGGCGGACGGCATGGAAAAGGAGATGATGCTGGCGTGTGGGGAGGGAAGACGAGGAAGAGGACGACCAAGAAAGAGATGGATGGAGGAGATACACGAGACGATGATGATGAACATTCCGGAGCTGAGAGAGGCGACGAGAGATCGGAACACATGGAGAAGGCTGACTATGACGGTCGCTAGGATTCAGCGAATCGACGGCACAAGGTGACAAGGTGATAATATAATGTATGAAATTACTGATTTATAATTATTATAGCCCAATTCACGTTTCGTAGAGGGTATGGAATCACAGTGCAAATATAATTTTCGTAAATGTATGGCCAATGTGACAATGTCAACGTACCTTGGTGACCGCAGATTGTAGTTGAACACTAACCATACGAACAATTATTAAACACAATCATATACGACACCTTTTATTCGGTCTTTAGTAATCCTATATAAGCCTACTTCTCCATCCCGTTATAAGTAAAAGAACAACAATACCTAAATCCAAGAATGCGGCATATCAGAAATGAAAAAATCGAAGAAAATCCGGGAGACGATAAAGACCATTGATGTCATACACCGTCGTTAAACCACCTTCTATACTACACGTTATAAGTTTCTTTAACGCATCGTCGACATCACCGAAAATACCCTTACACCACCGCGCCCGCTGTGATTTTAAACTCTCCAGAGATGATGCATTCCTCACATCGTAGGCAAGGCTGTTATGAAATGTGAACATTAATTAACATTACTAGTCACTAAAACCGTAGTTTATTGTTGGCCAGTAGTTACGAGATGTCGTTTGACAACTTAAAACTTCGAATTTTATTAGACTCAGCTTAGACACCTTTCTTCATTTAATCTCAATGATATATAAGTCATTTTTCGTTCAATAGTTAATGTATTCCAGAATAAATCTAAAAACGACTAAGTTTTATTTAAGGTAACGCCGACATCAACGCAAGATGTCGTTAAACATTTTAATGCTACAAACAATATAAATCATATTTCGTTCGAGTGATTTGTTAAAATCCGCCACTGCGCGTCCGTGCCTTCGTGCCAGGCAGTGCCAGTCCCAAGCCTGGATGAAGGAGGAGGGCGACGACAATGTTTGTAGTTATTACACAGTGTCGTATGGTTGCTAATGACAACTAACTTGGCTCAGTTTAATTTAGAAGATACCATATTATGACGCATGGTTGCTAATGACAACTAACTTGGCTCAGTTTAATTTCGAAGATACCATATTATGACGCATGGTTGCTAATGACAACTAACTTGGCTCAGTTTAATTTCGAAGATACCATATTATGACGCATGGTTGCTAATGACAACTAACTTGGCTCAGTTTAATTTCGAAGATACCATATTATGACGCATGGTTGCTAATGACAACTAACTTGGTTCAGTTTAATTTTGAAGATACCATATTATGACGCATGGTTGCTAATGGCAACTAACTTGGCTCAGTTTAATTTCGAAGATACCATATTGTGACGTATGGTTGCTAATGACAACTAACTTGGCTCAGTTTAATTTCGAAGATACCATGTTATGACGTATGGTTGCTAATGACAACTAACTTGGCTCAGTTTAATTTCGAAGTTACCATATTATGACGCATGGTTGCGAATGACAACTAACTTGGTTCAGTTTAATTTCGAAGATACCATATTATGACGCATGGTTGCTAATGACAACTAACTTGGTTCAGTTTAATTTTGAAGATACCATATTATGACGCATGGTTGCTAATGGCAACTAACTTGGCTCAGTTTAATTTCGAAGATACCATATTATGACGCATGGTTGCTAATGACAACTAACTTGGCTCAGTTTAATTTCGAAGATACCATATTATAACGTATGGTTGCTAATGACAACTAACTTGGCTCAGTTTAATTTTGAAGATACCATATTATGACGCATGGTTGCTAATGACAACTAACTTGGCTCAGTTTAATTTTGAAGATACCATATTATGACGCATGGTTGCTAATGACAACTAACTTGGCTCAGTTTAATTTAGAAGATACCATATTATGACGCATGGTTGCTAATGGCAACTAACTTGGCTCAGTTTAATTTAGAAGATACCATATTATGACGCATGGTTGCTAATGACAACTAACTTGGTTCAGTTTAATTTAGAAGATACCATATTATGACGTATGGTTGCTAATGACAACTAACTTGGTTCAGTTTAATTTTGAAGATACCATATTATGACGCATGGTTGCTAATGGCAACTAACTTGGTTCAGTTTAATTTTGAAGATACCATATTATGACGCATGGTTGCTAATGGCAACTAACTTGGCTCAGTTTAATTTTGAAGATACCATATTATGACGCATGGTTGCTAATGACAACTAACTTGGCTCAGTTTAATTTCGAAGAAACCATATTATGACGTATGGTTGCTAATGACAACTAACTTGGCTCAGTTTAATTTCAAAGATACCATATTATGACGCATGGTTGCTAATGACAACTAACTTGGCTCAGTTTAATTTCGAAGATACCATATTATAACGTATGGTTGCTAATGACAACTAACTTGGCTCAGTTTAATTTTGAAGATACCATATTATGACGCATGGTTGCTAATGACAACTAACTTGGCTCAGTTTAATTTTGAAGATACCATATTATGACGCATGGTTGCTAATGACAACTAACTTGGCTCAGTTTAATTTAGAAGATACCATATTATGACGCATGGTTGCTAATGGCAACTAACTTGGCTCAGTTTAATTTAGAAGATACCATATTATGACGCATGGTTGCTAATGACAACTAACTTGGTTCAGTTTAATTTAGAAGATACCATATTATGACGTATGGTTGCTAATGACAACTAACTTGGTTCAGTTTAATTTTGAAGATACCATATTATGACGCATGGTTGCTAATGGCAACTAACTTGGCTCAGTTTAATTTTGAAGATACCATATTATGACGCATGGTTGCTAATGACAACTAACTTGGCTCAGTTTAATTTCGAAGAAACCATATTATGACGTATGGTTGCTAATGACAACTAACTTGGCTCAGTTTAATTTAGAAGATACCATATTATGACGCATGGTTGCTAATGGCAACTAACTTGGCTCAGTTTAATTTAGAAGATACCATATTATGACGTATGGTTGCTAATGACAACTAACTTGGCTCAGTTTAATTTAGAAGATACCATATTATGACGTATGGTTGCTAATGACAACTAACTTGGTTCAGTTTAATTTCGAAGATGCCATATTATGACGTATGGTTGCTAATGGCAACTAACTTGGCTCAGTTTAATTTCGAAGATGCCATATTATGACGTATGGTTGCTAATGGCAAGTAACTTGGCATGGGTGGTATCATCGGGTGAGTTGACAGCTCGTAGCTTCGTCACAAGAACCCGGACAATGTTGCAGAGAAAGACGAGATTACCCCTAAAAATAAAAATAAACTCTTCATGTTTGTAAACGCATAAAAACATCACTTCGCTAACTATATTTCGGAGCCGTGGAATTTTTCCACCTTAAAAGCTTTGGAGGCAGGTACAACGGGTCTCGAGTTCGATGGCTACACAACTGAAACGCAAACGCGAGCATATTACTACAAAAGACAAAACTCCTTTTTAAATAAACGGATAGTCTTAAACAGACATTTAAACACCTTTTTAATGGAAGTAGCATACGTTATTAAACTGCCGTGTGACAACCCTTGGCAGTATCGTGAATAATTCTCCAGATGAGACAAACAGTACACGCTATAAATTCCGGCGCTCCCCTACCTGTTGTAGTGCCAGTCCCAAGCCTGGAGAAAGAAGGAGGATTACGCTAATCATTTTTGTTATGAAACAGTATCGTTAAACATAAACTTTTGGAGGATTATGAACACATTTCATGTAAATCTAAAGAGCTTTTCGGAACTACTATGTAAAGGGCGCAATATTAAGTGTTTGGTTACATACATACATAAAGGGTGTGTGCAGGGTCTATCATTTAAATCAAGTTGAGGCCTAAGCATTGCTGACTTTTTATTTTCGCTAATCAACACAAAATTGAGATTCTGATTTTCGTTTTATGGAAAATGATTTGCCATAACCGTTACTGGGCCATCTAAAATGGTGACTAACATTGTATACACATACAAACCTACAATCACATACATACATACATACATACATACATCCACCAATACGTACATAAGTACGTACGTACGTACATAAATACACACGTACATATATATTAAAATACATACATACATATTGGCCTTCAGACGAATGACCTGTCATCGCGAATTATTCAGAATCCCTAGTAACCACTTCTCTCTGCTATTTGCCAACTACTTGCAACAGCGCACATCTATACGTTGATCATCGACGATGCCTAGGAGATGCCCGTCATCCTCTGGTCAGCTGCAGCAGCAGCAGCAGCAACCGCATCAGCTGCTGCAGTCGACCACTCGCATCATCTGTCGCTCGGTGGTTGCACACAGCATCCATCCATCCATCCGTTTACGTCAGCATCCGCTCGTCCTCTCCACTCAGCCTCCGTCTCAGCTGAATATTTCTACGACAGTCGCCGGCGATATGTTCTTCGTGATATGAGCATCCTTTATTTACATTACGCTGGAGATGGTTGTAAAGGGCGCTATATGAGTCTTATGTGACTTTACGTTAATGAGATGTGCGTGAAGGATGTTATTCAGAGTTATCATGGCTTTGCATTTATGCGATAAATCACTTATCCTGATTACTCTTGAGAGACAGATCTATGTCTTTAGCGGAATAAGTACGTAAAATATAAATACATTGAATTCTTCTAACAGTTCTATATCAATTTATGAATACAATAAAATAGTATACATCAGTGTGATTCACCTCACAGAGTATATTTTAGTTATAGTTATCGCTAACGAAATCATTTTACTTTCGTTAAATGAAAGAACATTTTCGTTTCCGTTATCGTTAACGATAATCACACTAAAATATCTTACGATACAGCACAACAATATACGGAACAACAAAACATGACACAATAGAATTTAAAAACAAGAGAAAATAAACAATACAATATATTCAATACAAGATAATGGAATACGATAACAATAGTTTACCTTTCGTGACAATACAACACCGCAGTATGACACAGTGCATCACCGCATAATACAATACCGTAACAATGACAATACCACAGAACGAAACGTACGGTTCGAAGGACTTGGCAATTTCTACTCCGCCCGCCACAAAGATGGCAATCTGGTTCATCTCATCTTTCGGATTGACGGCCAACGTCTTCGTCATCTTCGTCGTAGTCAACTATACTCCGATGCAGAAGACCCTGACGAACACCTTCATCGCCAACCAGAGCTCCATCGACGGTCTGGCCGCCTTCTTCCTGCTCATCACGACCGCCTTCGAAGACAACCAGTCTCTCGTCCGCGTTCCGGGGAACCTCTCCGACGAACTGATCTGTCGACTGTGGTTCACGAAGTTCCCTCTCTGGGGTCTCCTCCTCGCCTCCACCTACGGAATCGTAGCCATGTCCCTGGAAAAGTACCTGGCCGTGGTCCACGCCGTCTGGTACGTCTCAAGGTTCGTCCGTAGTCGAGCGATGATCCGGACGCTCCTGATCGCTCCGTGGATCACCGGATGTGGAATTCTCGCCGGATACAGCATCACGACGTCGCGGATAACACAGACCGGATATTGCACGACGTACTCGGACTGGCCGAACGGAAGTACGCAGAGAGCCATCGGGTTCGTCATCTTCACTCTTCAGTACTTCCTTCCCCTAACGATCCTCGTCTATCTCTACTCGCGAATGGCCTTTGGGCTCCACAAGCGGGTCCTACCATCGTCAGCGGGGGATGTCCCCGAGAGCAGTGGGGGAACGACCAGCGGGGTCACCCCCTGGCGAAACGCAACGATGCTACGCGCCCGTAGTAACGTCATCAAGACCCTGGCCACAGTCAGTGCGTTCTTCGTGATCTGCTGGGGATCGAACCAGATCTACTACGTCCTCTACAATCTCGGGTTCTTATCGATCGACGTCCGAGGGACTTTCTACGGATTCACGGTCGTCATGGTCTTCGTCAACTGTTGCGTCAATCCCATCATCTACGGAGTCAGGTACAGACAGTTCCAGAAGGGAGTCATCCACCTCTTCAATGACCATCGTCGCTGGAGAAGGAGGAGCAGAGGAGGCGGAGGAGGAGGGATTCCTCCTCGGATGGTAGCTTCAACGATTCAATCGGTCCAAGGGAATAATGACGAACAGTCTGTTGTTGTGGCTAATGGAGGACAGAAGAGGAACGTAAGTGATCGGTCGACGACGGCGATAAAAGAAGCGACAGAGAAACAGAGTCCGACAAGAGACAGGAATTGTTTCTAAGGAGAGACATTCAAACGGAAGAACTATTCGCAGTCTGCGACCGTTTCCAATGTTTATATCTCTTCATATAATATATTAAATATATTATATGAATATAATATCATTTGTGGATATATGTGTATGTATATATTTGTATACATGTGTGCATTTGTGTATCTATTTATACATGTTTGTGTTAGTATGCTGTGTGTTCATGTACGAGTTTATATTTGTGATTATGCAGGTGTGAATGTACACGCACAATGGGCCAATACAAACGACATAAAAATCAGACACCAGAGATATGATCCTGATGCGCTGAAAATCGAGCAAACAGTCCATTCAGAAGGTCATAGAAGTAGCTGCATGGCCAGGTCTAAGCGATGAGAGTATTGTGTCTAACATTGCCACCCGATCTCAGAATGATATCAACGCACTTAGATGATGTCATCGCTTCCAGTGTCTGATCGATCTACGCCCTGGGAATGCCAAGATCACACGACGTCACAAACGAAGCGACGACACACATGGTCACCAGGGCAACAACAGTGGAGCACCTACTGTACGCCTCATCAGCCTAGAGGAGAGTTTTGCTAACAAGGGAGGACGATAGCGCATTGAGGCCCTAATTTCCAGACTGAAGGGCAAAGACTTTCTCCCTCCAGATCTCAGGCTCCAAAAGTAAATATATAGATAGAAGTCTACATAGTTACATAGCATTCTTCAAAC
>JACEVL010002443.1:0-19830 GCA_020284085.1 Aporrectodea caliginosa
TGTGTATACATAATTATGCAAACACAAATCACATTTTGCTCGTTGGGTTTGTGTGTAGACTTACTCTGGCAGGTCGAGCAATGGCAGTTATTCACAGTCGTAAAATAAACTTTGCTTTTCTTCAACCCAAACAGCCTATTATGGTCGAGTCAACTACTTTATTATTAATGACTTTAGAGTGTCTGGAATACTCGTTCTTCAGTGCAGCGTTGACAGATTGAAGACAAACCAACGTCTTCGAGAAAATGAACAGTTTATAAAAGATTGCGTTCTGTTGACATCAGATCATCCAGATCATCTAGAACTTCAGTTCTGTACTATTTTAAAAAAAGTTCTGAGGTGCATTTGTCTCCGTGAACAAAAAACGATTCATTTAAGTCCGAAACAGTTTTGACCTGGATTATGACTTTGAATATGAATCACTTGATCGATTGATGATCCATGCATTATATTAACGGCACTGTGTTAGTAATAATAATTATTTTAATAAATAAGCAAGAAATCTCGGTTTGTTATTAGTCAACAACAGAACATAACATAATTATGCGAAAAGTTGCAACCTATGGCATTTGTGACCAACAAGAAACCAGCTGCTCAGACCCGAACGATATCACAGAAGTTACGAATAGAGAATTTGCCAGCTCTGCCTCAGTCTGCAGAGAGAGAGAGAGAGAGAGAGAGAGAGAGAGAGACACACACACACAGACAGACAGACAGACAGACAGACAGAGAGTAGAGAGACATAGACAGAGACAGAGACAGAGAGACAGAGACAGAGAGAGAGAGAGAGAGAGAGAGAGAGAGAGAGAGAGCGAGAGAAGGAGGAAAGAGAGAGTGTGTCTACGACATAAAATATTTGGATAAATATTACCTTTGCTTTGTCCCACAACGAATTTCTCAAAAACTTCTCTTAAATCTGTTGTTTCGAGAGAAACTTCGACTGATTGACGCGTATGAACAATGAATGCCTCGTGTTATCTTTCTAAATAATCTGCTCTAGCAATTCAGTCGTCGATCGAACTCCAGATGTCTCTTTTTGAAAGGTAAACTAAACGTCCATACAAATTGCTAAATCACCGAAGCAAAGCTTGTTGCTACTGAAAACTGCCAAAAGTCTACTACCCTGGAACCTTCAGGTGCAAATGTTGACTGATGAATATTCGGATTAGATGTATCTCATCCTTACATTTACATTTGCATTGCATGCATTGCTCCTCAACCGTAACAAAGTTGGCTCAGCTGTGGTATTGAATACGCGCCTGACTATTCAAAGGACTATTAAAAGGTCCCTTTCATCAACGCGTACGCGACTTGTCTCGGCTTTTCGAATGACTTGTATGCCGACAATAATATATATAAGCAGATAATACAATTGTAGCCAAGATGTAGGTCTTTTACTTCTATGCCACGCTTCCTTTGGAGGTTGCCTCCTAAGAAGACCAAACTTTTAGGCAGCCTATTTGTAGATTCGATCTAATGTCTATGCGGTTTCTCTTGTCCTTACATACACCGTGCATGTACTGCTCAGCAACAGTACAAAATATGAGTTAGATGTGGTATTGAATAATAATATAATATATATCCTGACTATTAGAGTCTGTCCATGGGACCTAAGGACAGACTCTCTAATAGTCAGGCGTGCATCAAAGATCACATTTCAGACGAAACTGAGCTTCATCTACATGTTTTCAACAGGTTTAGCAACTTCTGTTCACGCCCTGTTTAATGCCTTGCAACTGAATTCTCTGTATACAATATAGACCTAACACGGAGGTGCGCAACTTACATTTCCATTCAAATTATACAGCTTCACGCAATAATATATTGTATACGGTCTATGGCTTGTCGAATTTCAATATTACTTATGCAAACTCAAACTAAAGAACGCAGCTATTCGTTGGGTATGTGCGTACTTTGGGAAGTGGAGGTTTCCCAGTAACTGCAGTACCACAGTATCAAAATAGTTCAAACATCCAGCTTCAAAATCTAAATTGATTTTATTAATTAAAAAAGCACCAATCGATATTTAAGAGTGAAGCAAAATATGTAAAAATTGTTTTACTCGGTGTAGTCTTATCAAGAGTTTCTTATTTAAAACGGCGTCGCATTGGCTCATGTGAGGTCAATGCGTGCAAATGACAGCACGACCGAGTTGACCCAGACTGATAGGCTAAGGCAGTAACATTTTCATGCGATAACTTCATTAAATAAAGATATAATCTAGTCGTGAATACTCATCAGTGAGAATCTGCAAATTATATATTGACTGTTCATGCGTCATACTCAATGATTTAACAAACTAATGTTTTAAATTTGTTCAATGTTGAATGAACCAGTTGAATCATACGACTTCTCACTTTTGTAGCGCAGTTTTCTAAAGTTGATTCTGAAATGGTAGGCCTACTGTACATTAAAACAGCCAATATGGCACCTAATAAGTTAGTTGAATAAGAAAGAAATTACAGTAATGGTTAGATGAGTGGTTAGGGTAAGGGTAACACTCTGGCATGATAGCAGAAGATTAGCACGGACGCGAGATCGCTTCATGCTGTATACCAAAGGTCGACTCAGCCTTTCATTCGTCAGATGGCGTTGGTAATATGAGTAGTCGGACGTGATGCGCACTATGCATGGCTGCCAAACAGTTAAACTGGAATCCTGTAATAACTTGTGGTCTCGGTTTTTACCATGAATTGTAATCATAGGGCCTACTGCGTACTTGTCAGTTTGTAATAATAAACGAAGATTATTATTATGATGTCAGACAACGATCGACGGACACAAATTGACGATACGATGCAGTGAAAGCAGATTCTGTTCTTGTGCATTAGGGACCGAAGAACGTCAAATTTTCAAAGGCGTGTATCATTATAATCTCATGAAATACGAATCGAATTTCAGTGCTACTGTAAGGTACTAAACATGCACTGTATTAGGCATCTTGGTGCAATTGACAAATAAATACATAGGCCTACATATATTCATACATAGTTAGGCCTACATACAAGCATAATGAGTCACATGTACCCCACAAGTGTGAATGAATCACACATATAAATAAACATACATAATGTACTCTAATCTAAACATCTTTTATCTAATCTTATATAATTCAGTTCTTTGCAATCATATCTAATCTTATCTATTCCTAAACATTCTAAGTCCTCTTAACAATATGAACTATATCATAAACTATTCGCCATTGCACTCTAAAGACCTGAATTTATGGCAAATTAGTCATTATTGGCCCTAAATAAAAGCCTCAGTTTTCGCGCCCAAATCATAATCGATAGGCGCAGGCTGAAATGGGTTCCAAGTCATGATCAGAAGGAATCAGTTAGACAGACAGTTAGAGGGCTAAGGTGGATGATGTTTAAAGTTGAAACGGCGAGGGAGGTAAGGGAAAGAGGAGGAATCAGCGTAAGATTTGTGTAATGGCAGTGTTTTCAGGGTTAAATAATTTTATGAATAATATTCACCGGTCCGAAAACCATAGCTTTGCTACCCATATAAAGTGAAAATGCTTCAATTCTCGGCCAAGTATTCTACATTCCAGCCAACCTTACTTATTTACTGATATACTATCTTCAGAAGTTTCGAATTACATTTTCTTCCTACGTTCAACTGAATGTTTGCAGTTAGATTCTGAAAAGATTTTTAATTATCTAAAACAATGTTAGTTTCCATTTCACCAGTGTGATTCTCGTTAACGATAACGATAACGAAAATGTTCGTTAACGAAAATAAAATGATTTCGTTAACGATAACTATAACAATAACTAAAAATATCATTAACTATAACTATAACGAAAATAACAATAACGAAAATTCATCTTTATTTTCGTTAATGCAAAAAATAAAAACAGGAAATGCAATATGGACGATTCGACATAAATGAGAACGAAAAATGCGATATTTATATTATGCAATTTGTCAGTTACTTTGGAAACTCGTGTATTCATGAAACTGAATGCACACATGCTTCAAAGACTTTCAAAGCTTTGAGCAAATTGTGAAGCAGCGTGTTAATACGCACAATTTTACTTATAACCTTAATTAATGTAACTAAGTAATAACTAAAATTAACTAAAATAAAAATCCATTAACTATAACTATAACTATAACTAAAAATATCATTAACTATAACTATAACGATAACTAAAATAAAAAAAACACTAACTATAACTGAAACTATAACTAAAATAAAATCTGTAAGGAGAATCACACTGCATTTCACTGGCATTTCTAACATCCCTATGGTTGCCAAGTGGTTCGCGTCGATCTACATTTCCGTGGTAGGTGTTTAATTAAACAAAAATGACCAAAACATTATAATTGGTTTTAACTATTCAGATGTGTCTTATCGCAGTCCAATAGTACAAGTGCCAATTTTTTTGTCATGGTTTAAAATCCAACAAACTACACATTCTTTCCGAAACAATTTTGAGGTGACCGGATGTTCGGGCAGCGAGATCGCGCCATCTATTGCACAGAAGTCTCATGCATAAGGCATCAACACAACTTCGCCATTGCCCGTATTCTGGTAGCGCCAGTCTCAAGCCTGGATAAACGAGAAGGGCAAGGCTAATTACCTGAAACAAATGAAATGAAATGAATTTAGAGCACCTTCTGTGTAGGCCACTGTAAATATATTTTGTGTGACTGTCTCCTCTGTTTGTCTGTCTGTCTGTATGTACATGTGTATGTATGTAATTATGAACGTCTGTATATATTGTATATCTACGATGCATCTATGTATAAGCCCATATGTAATTGTTGGCGTGATTAATAGCCTACATTAGTGATTGGAAACAAACTTCTGTCTAGAGTAAATCAAATTTAACTAAATAGTTAAAGAAAAACGTTATTTTATCATAAAAAATCTTCGTTAGGATACCACAGTCCCACATCGTATTTTTATATGTCAAAAGCGAATAATTATGCTTATAGGCCTAATTATTATAAGATGTTATGGTGCTCAATGCGAGAGAGCAAAAATATTACTAGTCAGTTTATGGCGAAATTAGACACCTTTTTACACGTGTGGCATTTTGCTACCACAGCAACAGCATATCTAAAGAATTTTCTTCATGCATTCTGGTATCCAGCTAGCAATAAAAAGTCGTTACTATATACCCACAATATTATTTAATTTCTAACGAAATATATACATGTATATATTTATGTATATTGGAATATATACATATAATACATATATACCACGCCACCTTCACCCACCACGCCACCTTCACGTGGTACCCCTGTTGGAAACAAAGTGCGTGGTGGACGACCGAGCCCTCGCCGGTATATGCGAGCCCAGAGACAAGGAGTCGGAAGGACGGACGATGAAGGACATCGACGCTCGGAGATGGTGTCTCGCTAAAAACACCGAGAGGAAGGCAACGGGAAACCACCTCTCTAATTTCCCAAGAAACACTTACAATGACGACGGAAAGGAACGATTTCCCCAACCGCTGTTGAGAGGAGTCGCGTTCGGCAGGGGAGGAAAGAGGGCCAGCTCGGCCTGCAAGGCCTCTCAGGTCGCCATCCAGAGAAGAGTGGCGTCATTGGAAGTTGGAACCTGCCGAAGGGCAGAGAACTTAAAGAAGAAGAAAGAAGAATACATATAGGCCTATATAAATATATAAAAGGGCCTTTGTGTGCGAATGCATACACAGGTGTACGATTAGACACCTCTGAATTACATTCATACTGCCTTTTGCTGATGTTTTGCAGAGGAAGTAAAGAATGATGCTGTTGCCTTTTTTGACGGCGTTCAGACGCAGTTGAGTACTTTCCAGAATACGAGCTGAATCTCTCAATGAAGGATCGCCAAGCATTTCGATGAATTTCGTGATGAGTTCATCTTCAACCTCATTCACACCACTCTCGGTCTCCAATTCCGAACGAACTCTGACGACCCCTGAAATAAGAACTATTAGTAGTGATTTTAATTAGTAACTTCTATCGCTCCAGTATCTACTACTGCTGCTGCTGCTGCTGCTGCTGCTGCTGCTGCTGCTACTACTACTACTACAACTACTACTACTACTACTACTACTACTACTACTACTACTACTACTACTACTACTACTACTACTACTACTACTACTACTAATACTACTACTACTAATAGCCTACTACTTCCACTTCCACTAAAACTACTACTACCAGATTATTATTATTACAATTATTTTATTTCATCATTACCAATAGCATTATTATTATTATTATTATTGTTGTTGTTGTTGTTGTTGTTGTTGTTGTTGTTGGTAGTTGGTGGTAGTAGTCGTAATAGTAGTAGTAGCCGATTGAGCAATTTAAAAAGTGTTTGTCTAATTCACAAAATATGAACCGATGGCGCACCAAAACCAAGCGGTAATGAAGTCAATATTGAGAAGAGTATTTCGCTAAGTTAGACAGGCTAAGGCTTCCAGTGATCTAAAATGTAGGTGCAAACTGGTCTTAAGATTTCGGGAACGAAATTCAGGATAGGTTCAAATGTAAAGAGGTCTAATCGAGAGGTTCAGAAACTGATGAAAGCAGACTACGATGGCCATATTTTCCCCCTTACCCTTCTAAAACTTTTCCCATTACGTGCTAATACTGTACTTTTGTAGACTGGTTCTTTCCATTTCCTTTTGGTTGCATTTCAATCCGACCAGTCTGTGCTTTAGGAGATCCTACTGTAACAGATTCCTGCCCAGGGCTCCTCGTGAAAAGCCTCACAGGTATCCCGTCGGATAAAATTTCCACATTACTTGATGTAGAGATGTTTATGTCCTGTTAATCCAAATTGTACAAGCATAGCTGGCTATCAGTTGCCACTAGTGATTTTACGCCTCTCTGTCTTAGCGAAATACGCTTCTCAATATTGACCTGATTCCCGCTTGGTTTTGTTGCGCCATGTATGTTTTAATATCACTCAAGTGTTTACCTCCGCCCTCTTTCAATAAATCTGCAATATGGCTTTGTCTCGATAAGTGCAGACAATAGATCATTTCCTTGTAATTTTGTAGACTGGTTCTTCTCAGTATTTCCAGCAATGCTTCGTTCTTTTCGTGGGAAGCTGTCCTTGACGATACAAAGTCTCTTTGTCGATTGTTGACGACCTTGTGAGAATAAAGATCCCGAAGTAGATCATAGGTATCCAGGAGGTCAACCCAGGAGTGTTGATTGGTATCAAGAATAGATATTTCTCTTTCTGTCAACGGCCAATCATCTCCAAACTCAGGGCGGCGTTCTGAAACACATTTAGAGAAGCGTTTTCAACCAACCAAGTAGGATTTACAATCAGACCTAGGAGAACCTGCATTAGCTTTTAACGTCATCGACAGAAGTGTTGAATGAAACCAGAGACGCTCACTAAAATTATACTATTATTATTATTTTAGTATTGTTATTATTACTTTATTATTATTATTTTTATTAATTTTATTTTTATTAATTTTATTATTATTATTATTATTATTATTATTATTATTATTATTATTATTATTATTATTATTATTATTATTATTATTATTATTATTATGTTAATGTTGTTATTGTAATTCATTTAAAATCAGAGTTCTAGCGACCCATTGAACCAAGGCATGCGACAGCGTTGAACCGCTGGACCGTAACAGAGAGTTTTTGAAACAGGAAGGTTTCTTGTTGATCTTCCGTTGTTCTGGTCAACCGTCTGCCGAGTTCCTTGATGAAAGCCAGGCCTTCCTGGTCCAAAGGTCCCATCGTCTCTATCGCGATTGGAGTAAAAAGGTATCTTGTTTGAAGCTCCTCGTATTTTTTCTTCTTTCTAGTCGCCGCTATTTCCGCCGCTCCTCCCGCCGCAACAGCTGTCTCGACCAAGTACGATGGCGCAAAAGTGTCTACAATTGTGACATCCCAAATCAGAGAACGCCCGTTGTTCCATGGAATCAGGGTTTGGCCATCTGGTCTTTTTCCCATCGAGTCGGGCGAGGCCAGCCGGTTCCCTGATCGACGGTGTACCTGCCCTGATGAGGTTGCGTAGCACGATTTCATTGATTTAAGAGTATCTGGCTTGTCTACCGAAACCCAACGTGCAAGCCATTCCGTGCGATCCTCTGGCTGAAACCATTGTACCACATGGACATGTGTGGGGGCACAGATGACCGCCCCCAGTCTCAAGCCTACCGCTACCCTCATATCTTCAAGGATCCTGAGTGGCCGAGTGGGTTGAGTGGCCGAGTAGCCCGCTCGCTACGCCGGCGGCCCGGGTTCGCTTCCCGGTCGGTCGGTTTATCAGAGATTAATTTCTCGGATCTTTACTGCGGGTGGCTCGGTCGCAATATAAACGTGGAGTTCAATACAATACAACACAACACAATATACTGGGGCGCGGTGGTATAGGGGTATGTTTGGTGCCTTGCAGCTGGAGGGTTGCGGGTTCGAATCGACCTCAAAGTCGCCGCGTAGGGACCCTGGGCAAGTCCTTCACTCGCAATTGCTCATGCGCTTCGGCGTGAAACTCCGATTCAGCGTTCGCGCAGTAGTCGGGAGCGCCTCTGAATGGGAAATCTGGTAGGGGCGCTATAACAAGTGTTCAAATACAATACAATACAATCTTCGTCATTAAGTCTTAAGCCTTGAGATGCTAGAGGTAGGGCGAATAGCCAGTCCGAGGCGTGTGGGGCCTGTATAGCATTAAGCCTGGCCCGGTCGTACGAATCCCGAGAGCGCTATGTTATCTCCAGCATGGCCAACGAGAGCAGCGGCGTGTCCTCGTTGTTATTATTATTATTATTATTATTATTATTATTATTATTATTATTATTATTATTATTATTATTATTATTATTATTATTATTATTATTATTATTATATGCCCGAGGTAAACATGATCCCTCAGGGACTTCAAAATTAGTTACAAATACAGATTTGCCTGGAATTGGCACTAATCGTCAAGGTCTATGTGGGTAAAAGTACTCATAAAGGCCACTGCGTTAAAAGGCGTTGGAACTGAAAGATGGTTTCGCGCACCTCCCAGCAGCAGTGCTGACTGAGACCCGTCCAAGAGAAGACAGGAAGGTCAAGCCCTCGTTGTTAATCGGGCCCAGTGAGTCAAATGCCAAAGAAACACAAGGATGGGTAACGGATAGTTGAAACTATTTCACGTTTTTGCGGGTCTTTTCGGCCGCCGCATCTACCTCACGAGAAGTGTCGGGCAGATAAGAAGCGGCTGACCAATTTTACGGTCACGGTCGCATCCCAGATAAGGCAGCGACGAACACGCCACGCAATGAGGGTGAGACCATCCAGTATCTAGCTGTCGGCCTCATAAAGATCACTGCTTCCTTAGTGAATTGGAAGAGATCGCGGGTCAATCCCCGAAAAATTATGTTGCTCAGACCTGCGTGTCTGGAAGATTAACGTGGACCCAGAGGGCAGGACAGCCCGTGCAGGCCATCCTATGCCACACAAGGCCGCAAGGGCACCTTCGTGCGGCTCACAGAGGGGAGCTCCTAACCGGCGGCCAACCGCCACACTTTTCATTCATTCATTCATTCCGATAATTTATATAGCGCCTCTTCCAGAGACCTACTCAGAGGCGCTCCCAGCCCAGCCACGGCTATACAAGTGTGAGTTGAGATACTTATAAAAGGCAGAGGAATCTAGCCGAGGCATCAATCACAAGTCTAGTGGGAGACCATCCCAGATGGAGGGACCCACAATCGAAAAGTCTCGACGCTGTCTAATAGAAGTGTGAGCTCGCGGGACCAAAAGCTCCCCCCTTTCTGAAGAACGCAGAGATCTACGAGCTGCGAGGTCAGAGACAGGTCGACTAAGATCAGACAAGTATAGGATGGAGCACAGCCCATAAGGCACCGTCATAGAGGTGCCTCGATAGGAGATGCGCTGAGAAACAGGGAGCCAGTGAAGAACATCACGCATATAGGTAGAGACAGGAGCATATTTATCAAGTCACCTAGGTACCTCTGTGACTTGACTTGATGTGTAAGCAGCTCTCTGCGCGTTCTTCTAGCCATCTGCGTTCTCCTGACCGGCTTGATCTCTTCGTACCTCGGTCGCGAACCTCATTAACCCAGCATCGGGCTTTTGCTGTTGTGGGTCCCTCAGTATGGAATGACCTTCCCCTGCAATTCGTAGCCGGATTCTGGAGGGGATCTCACTGGCATCTCTTCGCTGCTTAAAGACCTTTCTCTTTTCTCGGGCCTGTCACGCTGAGAGCGCTTCTGAATAGCTCTGCTGTGAGAAGCGCTTTACAAATGTTCAGATTAGATCAGATCAGATTAGATTAGACAGAAGACATTACATCAGCGGCGAGGCAGTGAAAATAGGCCTGCACATCATCGAGTTGCTGCAGGACGCCACAAGTAGACAGCAAGCAACTAATACCAGCTGTGTAGAGAATGTAGTCCTACAGTAAAGGGCCCAAAACTGAGGCCTGTGGTACACCAAAAGGGGCTGGGACCCAACGGGACCCATAAGCACCCGCACACAGTTAGTGCGCTCAGACAGAAAGGAGCGAAGCCATTCTAAGGGAGTACCTGCCAACCCAAAGGAGATAGAGAGACGTTAGAGTAAGACAGAGTGATCAACTGAATCAAAAGCGGCACTAACGTCAAACGGAGCTAAGAGTGTGACCTGACCACGGTCCATGGCGCCATAGAAGTCGGACAGAAGACGCACCAAAAGAGTCTCTGTGGAATGATTCCTCCGGAAGACCGATTGCTGAAAGGGAAGCAACTCATGCATGCCGAAATATGCAATTAATTGGTTTGCTACAATGGGTTCTAAAATTTTACACAAGAGCGTAACATTGGCAATTGGTCGGTAGTTGGCTGGATCACTTGAGTCCAGACCGTCTCGCTACAAGACTGGAAGTAGGATTGACCGCTTTTGAGAGGACGGAAGATGAGTTTCCTGAGTCGACTGGTTGCATAACGTACTGAAGAACGGCAGAAAGTCATCTATGAGTTCATGCACGAGAAATGTAGGAACAGGTTCCAGCTCACAGGTTTTCGACGCAGAGGCTTACCGACGTGTCGTCTAGCCTGAGCCCCCGCGAGGTGATAGTTAGAATCAGCAGCCAGATGTGGGCATGCGGGGTCGAAACCGCTCTGAGTTGTGCCTGATGGAGAGGACCCGGGAACCGGATTATAAGCCTGAAATGATTTTATATGTCAGAGGTTTCTCCCAAGTTGATTGCCTATGGGTCAAACCACGTTTCTGGAGCTGCACTGAATTAGTTTTCTTCGGCCAACCGGACAGCATCGGCCAGGGTTGTGGGTAGTCATGAAATGTGTCACCTAGCATGATTGACTGGAGCGAATGAATACCTGCGGCTGAAGCCAAAAATGAGGGAAGTGCCAGCGAGGTTACCGATCGAATTCGCAGTCCTCCAGCTTTGATGGGAAGGGATGCTTAAAGAGCAGAATATTTAGGATCCCTATGCCTACCGACCGTAGAGTTGAGTCGAATAGCACCAAACCCGGGAGGCCAGCGCAAGAGCAGCAACATAATGCGTGTAGAAGTCGTCGTACTATGCATCGTGCTATGCAGTATCCCGTAGTCTCTGAAGCGCCGACAGGAGCTCTGTTGTACCTACAGTAGTGGCCATATTATTATGGTCAAGGCTAAAAAAACGGTTTTTGGTACATACCGGGTAGTTTCTGTAAGTAATAAGGCCCTTGAGCATTGTTTTTGTTTCTGCCTAGTTGAGATAAGGTTATGGAATCAGTTTTTCATTTTGTCCATCCTCAATGAACCCATTTTGAATTAAATTTAGTATTATTATTAGGCCTACTTGTACTGTAGCATTACTGTCAGAGTACTGTAATACAGGTAACCATAACCCGAACCATAATCCTGACTCTAATCAAGCCTCCATACTAGGGTGCCACTCAACGTAATGTAACAAAAACTAATGCGGCATATTCCAGGTCCCACCCCCTCATTGTGTTCTCTTTATGATGCATAGTGACTGTGCTAAGTTTCACTGAGATATATTAATATTTACTGGTAGCTCAATGTGCTCATATTTTTAATATTACGGCATGCACGTTTGTTGCGATAAAATGTATTTTTTATTCAAATGTTTATCCACCAGAGTAAATGAATTCCTGAGCAACCCAGTATTGTTGTAATGTCAATGTTCACCAGTGAAGGTGTTCTTGTTCACATTCTTCATTACTGAGCTGAAGACTGAGTCTGTTATTATTTGGAATTAATATAATCAATCATAGAACCCAGTACTGTTAATGTGTGTCTGTGCCAGTAGTGCTGTATAGTTTTCACTTAACTTGTGCCACTGTTGTGCCTCACTCTATTCTTCACTGAGAACCACAGGTAACTGATTATAATGCAACTGTGATTATTCATTTGCTATTTAGTTCATCAGTGAGTGATAATAGGGGTTCTGGCTTTGATTGGGAATATTAGCAACAGCCAGTAGCCTAACTCAGGAGTTCATGCCGGTGCCTGCGTACTTTTGGAAGAAAAATGGGCCAATGATCTGGTCAGCTTAGCTTGCAGGCATCACATCATGGAACTTAAGGTAGCCAAATTGTTTGATACATTAAGAGGACCAATTAGTGGAACAAACATCAAGTTGTTCCAGAGATTTGGTGAGTATTGGGGCTCGATCAGACTACGAAAGTGTTTTGAAGGTAGATTCCATAGCATGGGCTCTAAATCCAGTTCGGGATGACCTCATACAGTTCATTCAGTGTTCAGGAACATATAGAGTTTCAGCTAAGGGACGATTACCGAGAGCTTCTGTAACTGTTGCTTCTATTTCTCGGAGCATAGTCCGAGTCAGGCAGTGTGTTCATATTCAGTCACCCTGACCCTTCCACCGAGCTATGAGGATGGCGTAGCTGATATACAGTTTGAAAATGTTTTATTTTCGCCCCCAATTCTGGCTCACTGCACGTGAACTATCAGCTCTGGGTCACTTCAACACGTTCGTACTGAAGGTCTATCTGAAGACCTGGTGTACATGTGCATGTGCTTCGTCTGCTCCAAGGAATGATCTTCAGTTACTCTGTGAGTTAGACAGCTACAAGAAGACACACGAAGCTAAAGCTGTCATTCGCTGGTCACTTATGGTATGTGAGTAAAATTTTGGTGGGTCTCGCTTCCTTGACTCTTACGTTTCTGCAGAGATGAAGTCTTCCATGGTTGCAGAGCTGGACGTCAAAACTACAGATCATCCTCAACGCATTGCCTTCACTACAACACTTTATCAGAAGGAGCAGCTGCTGTCTGACTTTGTGTGGTAACACAACAGGTAACTTTTCACAGCATTGGATATACCACAACATTTCCTGGCCCACAATCCAGGTACATGGGACATTGACAACGACTACATTGTTGCCCAACAGAAAGTGAGAAGTCTGAAAGTTGTCAATGAAACCGAGCGCGGAGTGGCTTTGATCCAGAGTTTCAATTGAGTCCTAACAAATCAGGAGGGACAGAAACAGTTCTTGCTGCAAGTCATAGAGAAACACTGACATGACTTTCTAAATCCAAACAAGTTCACGTTTACTACAGCTAGTACAGCAGCAACAACATCAGCATCCGCAGAGACAAATGTTTAACATTTCTGACATTTTCTGTCATTTTTTGTGTGAAACTGATTGTACTATGTGTTGATTATTATACACAGTCACACACAATACACGCTACAGTATTAGTAACATTTGGAATTCTGCAGTAATTAGCAACAGTCATTGACCTCCTTTGTGAGCATTTTGACAAGATCCCGAGTCTTCTGACTTTTGGTGTTGAAAATTGACATTGTACGGCAATATCGGAAAAATGCCACATATTGTAAAACTTCATCAGTGTTGAGCTACCAGTAAATATTATTAGAATGCATCCAAATTTTGTGAGCATATCTATTTTAACATTAGGAACACATTTGGTGGGTGGGAAGATGAAAATTTAAAAACATATTTTTAAGTGGCACCCTACTCCATACTGGATGATTGTTTCAGGTCTGCTTCTCCGATGCAGGCCTGGATTTAGGCATGTGCACTAGGTGCCAGTTCACCGGGGTCTCCACCACAAAGGATCCTCCACCACAAATGCAAGAATTTTTGTACTTGTGCTTCATAATTGATTATGAAATATTTCAGCAAACTAAGAAACAGTTAAAACTTAAAAGGTCCGAAGTTAGTTTCAGGTATGATCCAGGAGGAGAAATTTTTCTTAGAAAACTCTTGTTACTACTCCCCTCGAAAATGTGTTGAACAACACTCGCTACCCCCCGCCCCCGGTCGTCAACTTCGGGAGCAGGACAATACCCCCCGGACAAAACCCCCCGGACAAAACCCCCCGGACAAAACCCCCCGGTATAAAACCCCCCGGACAAAACCCCCCGGTATAAAACCCACCCACCAGCTCCAAATTGAAGAGGTGTTAAATAATCTAGCAAGTAAGTATGTACGAATATGTACGAGCGGGCAGTGAACGAACTTCCACGCACGAACAACAATGTTGAAGGCTGGCACCGGAAGCTACAGTCATCCGTGTCGTCGCATCACCCAAACATCTGGAAGTTCCTCGATGTGCTGAGGCGGGAGCAAGACCTCAACAATCTTCAGATTGCTCAACTGGTCGGAGGTCACGCACCAGCACCCCAAAGGAAAAAGTACAAAGCATCCAATGAACGGATTGTTAACATTGTACGTGACTTCAGCAATCGTAGTCTACTTGACTACATGCGTGGGATCGCACACAACATTACTATTTAATCCATTAGTAACGATTAGAAATAACGTTGCCAAAAGAACAGGATAATACTTGGTTGACTTGTAACTAATTAGTTATAATAGTGAGCCATTTGACTATAAATTCCACCATTTTGCTTGTCGAAATATGTTAGCTTGAAAAAATGTCCAAACAATACACATGTCATTGCATCATTACTTGCAGTATGAAGTAACCGCTTGCTTGAAATCTTTTTAGACTATCTAGTCAATATTTTATTGTCAAAAGTTGTGAGTGGGGGTTTTGTCCGGGGGGGTTTTATACCGGGGGGTTTTGTCCAGGGGGGTTTTGTCCGGGGGGTTTTGTCCGGGGGGTTTTGTCCGGGGGGGTATTGTCCTAGAACTTTTCGAATATGTTGGGCACTGCGTGCCTGGTGTGCGGCGTGCTAAGGGGCCTCCACCACAGCGGTGCACTGGGGCCTCCACCTAAGTAAATACGACCCTGCTCCGATGAATCAACACTGGAAATTCTGGATGACAACTGTCGCTATGTTAGGAGGAAGCCTGGCGAAGAATTCCTACCGCAGTGCCTCGTGGAAAAAGTTAAGCATCCGCCAAAAGTCATGGTGTGGAGCGTTGTCTCTGTGAAGGGTCCCGGTCGGCTCTTCGTTGTCAATGGCATGATGAACGCAGAACAATACAAAACTGTCCTAGAGAAACGTCTTCTGCCCCAGCTAAACGATTGGTTTCCAGATGGGAACTGTGTCTTCATGCAGGACAGTGCACCTTGCCACACAGCGAACCTGATAAAGAATTTCTTCAATGACTGTTGGTTTAGAGGTTCTTTCGTGGCCTGGCAATAGTCCGGATATGAACCCAATAGAAGGAATCTGGCACAACTTGAAGGACAAAGTCAACGACGTCGTCTCAACTAACAAACGGCAACTAATCGAACGAATTGTTGAAGTGTGGCATCGCAATGAGGAAATCCCGCAACTTATCGCAAAGTACTATAAGACTATGCCAAAACGTATAAAGGCTCTAATAAAGGCCCAAGGTCGTTCAACTAAGTACTAGGGACACTGCACTATATCGGCTGGGTAATTTGGTATGTTATATGATGTTCTCAGTATGTTATATGATGTTCTCAGTCCTTTGATTGCATAAAATAAGTGCGAAATGTGAAAATAACTGTTTTTTAGCCTTGACCATAATAATATGGCCACTACTGTATCTCCAAGGTCTCCCCAAGCGCAATGAAAGCAGACAGCGGATCACCAAACACCGATCAATTTGGGGAATTGGCATATGGCCATATGCGAAGGAACTTAAAGGGTGGTGATCCGCGAACTCACTCCACATTTTGGAAGTTCTGTGCGTTTCAGTTCCAGTAGTGTTATATCGTCAGCGACTACCCGCGCCTTCCACCCAATGTACTCTTAGCCGATCACCTCCTGTGGCTTGAGACTGAGTGACGAGGCTGTTGGATTGCGCTTGGGAGCCAGCATATGCGAACCACACACTCGTGCTTGTGGTGCACTTGTCACCGCAAGGGGCGAGCACGGCTTGTTTTGTTCGCTGGGCTTTGAAATATTTTACTCACTATTTTTCATAAAATGACAGACCTTGTGATATAATGACGTGATTCTGTGTAAACACACAACTATCGTATGAACCTAATATAAAATTCAGTGCAAATAATGAACCTCTTGGCGCTTTCTTATTAGTAGATGTTACGAGCCGTCCATAAATGACGTCACGCACCTAGGGGTCGGAGGTCGGAAATTTGTGACGATGTGTGACATGGGGTGGGAGGGGGTTTTGGAGCAATGTGACGTCACATTAGGTCTAGGTTATTAAATTTAACAAATAAGGACAATTTAATTTTAATAATAACAGCACTAATTTTGAGTATTAAATTTTCATTATTTTTTTGATTTTTTTAATGTATACGGGCACCAGTTTTATAATTTTATAATTCTTTCAATATTTGGTCCCCGTTAGATTTTAAAATATGTATGCTCTCTAGGGTGGTTCACAGATGCATGGTCAAAAACAAAGTGCAACCTAGAAACCAGAGCACCCTCTCAGTTTGTTAGACCTATCAATAGTATTATTTAGACAAAATTTCAGCTTTTAATTCCAACGGAAAGACGGTGCTCACGGACTGTGTCAATTTGCTTGATACCGATAAAAACACTAATTGTGGAAATGAATGCGTCGAGCATACATTCCCGTACGAATGTATTTTATTTTACGATAAATCAAATATTACTGTAATTTGACAACACTTGTGATAGTAGAACAGTTAGTCAGGTTGATCTATAAAATTTCAGTAAGTTTGAAGAATTTGAAATGTCAAAAATTTAAAAAACACATCGTTCTAACCATGAATGTCATTGTCGATTGTTCCGGTTTTATGACTTCAACACTCGCTACAGTCTTAGAGTCTAGACACTGCAAGCACTGCGTCAACAACAGACTTCTTTGTTGTTGTGAGGCAAATATCATTCCTATTTGCCATGACCACTTGAAGAAGACACTGCTTTTCTTCATTATTGGTGATGAGTCAGTTGAATTCCTCGAGCAACTTCACACACCTCTGAGCCGTGTCTTTCACCACTCTCAACTGCTGAATTATCTCTCTACCTTGCTTGTAATCCTCATTCTCGATCCATTTCTCTTGTGGAAATGTAAGAAAGTAATCACTAATCTTCAGGTGTGACAGCAGTGTCAGTTTTCACTTGGTTGCAAAATCACCCAGGCAAGCCCCCTCCTTCAGTACCGCAGCATCACCTCTCACCTTCCTTTCACCAGGCTTTGCAGTTACTCTGTGAACAATATTCACCTAATCTGTTACTGGAAGTTGGCCTGAGAACAGTGCCAGACCTACAGCCTCATCTGAACGGTACCACTAGTGGTTTCTAGGGCCTTCCTGGCAGCAACGCTGATCTCGGGGTCAACTGACTCGTGTTTTCCTAGAGTAATACAAAGTGACAGATCTTGTCCACGATCTTCAGCAGCAAGTGAGGCCTTTGTCCATGCTTTTGTGTAAAGAAGGGCAACAAAGCTACACATGAATCTGAGTTTCTTTCTTCTTCGTTAGATTGAATACACCACGTTGATCACGAAAAGTGTAGATTTTGATGGCATACAGTAAAGTGGCCATTCAACTTGCGTTGCCCAGGGCTCTCCAGTGAATTATTGAAGGCTAACTTCCAAGACTACCATTTTCGGCTCAATGAGTTCTTGACCTCTTATCTCTGAATCTGATTTTCCTTCAGTTAACTTCTTAAGAAAACTGAGTGCTGTTTCATTATAGGGTTCAGTACCGGATATGACATTCAGTCCTGTATCACACTTTCCCAAGCAGCTTTATATGTCTGGAAGATTGGAATATGTGATGAATTAGATGGACCGCAGCACAAGGTGAATACTTTGGCTAAAATCATCACATGGTGACGGCAGGCCAACCACAGGAGCTCTCGACATATCTTGTCTTCCAGCAGAACGCACACTCCGTTGAAGAACTCAGTGCTGACAGATATCAAAGCTCAGGGTTTGAACTTTGTCAGAGAGTTTCCACAACTCCAGAAGATTATGAATGGCCATGGATTCATTGTATCCTGCCCACAGGCTAATTTCGGCACACCGAAAAGTTAAAGTGTTAAATATGAGCTCTTAATTTTCATTGGCAAATGGTAAATTCGAAAATTCACTTGTGAAAACACGTCTGCCAAAAACACAGAAAGTAGACACCATGACCTTCAGCAAGAACTTTACACTTTCTTCAAAATACCAGTAAGTAAGTAAGTATAACACAACAGAAACTATTTGAAGCTCATATCCATGACAAATGTTGAGTTGTTGACCAAGTTACACGGCATCAAGATTTACCGCTAATGCTACTATATGGTAATATTTCTATGTCATTGAGCACCATCTTCCAGTTGGAATAAGATGCTGAAATTTTATCTCAATAATACTATTGACAGGTCTAACAAACTGAGAGGGTGCCCTGGATTCTAGCTTGAACTTTGTTTTTGTGAACCACCCTAATGCTCTCCCTATTTGTTCCATGAAGAAGCATTTTGCTTCGCCATGCAAATTTGGTCCTAGGAGCTTTGTGACGTCATTTTTCAAGGGGGTGTGACTGTTTGTGACGAAGTGTGACGAGGGGCGAGGGGGGCTCCAAAATCTGCCAAAATTGCGTGACGTCATTTATGGACGGCCACTTATAGAGATACTTTTTCACAGTTTTACGGTGAAAATTTGAGCGATTAAGATGCGTTAAGAATGCCCTAGTTTCAGGAAATGTTAGCTCTGTAGTCAGTAACGATGATCTCAAAACGTTAATTACTTGCGGCAGCGGTGAGAGAGGAAGAGAGAGAGAGTGAGAAAGAGAGAGAGAGACAGACAGACAGACAGAGACAGAGAGAGACAGAGAGAGACAGAGACAGAGACAGAGACAGAGACAGAGACAGAGACAGAGACAGAGACAGAGACAGAGACAGAGACAGAGACAGACAGAGACAGAGACAGACAGAGACAGAGACAGACAGATACAAAGAGAGAGAGACAGAGAGAGACAGAGAGAGAGACAAAGAGACAGAGCGGTAAAGACAGAGACAGAAAGACAGAGACAGAGAGACAGGCAGACACGCAGGTTTTCAGCGAGAGACCAACGAAGACAGGAATAGACAGACAGACATACAGAGACAGACATATATACAGACAGAAAAGACAGTCAGAGAGACAGACAGAGACAGAAACATACAGACAGAGAGAGGCAGAGAGAGACAGACAGACAGAGACAGTGATAGAGACTGTGACACAGACATACAGACAGACAGAGTAGCAGACAGAGACAGACAGACAGAGAGAAAGAAAGAGAGAAAGAGAAAAATACAGACAGACAGACTGACTGATAGAGACAGAGGCAGAGAAAGAGACAGAAAGACACAGAGGCAGAGACAGAGAGAGACACACACAGACAGAGACAGAGAGAAAGAAAGAAAGAGAGAGAGAGGAAGAGAGGAAGAGAGAGAGAGAGACAGACAGACAGAGAGAGGAAGAGAGAGAGAGAGAGAGAGAGAGAGAGAGAGGAAGAGAGAAAGAGAGAGAGAGGGGA
>JACEVL010002444.1:0-18323 GCA_020284085.1 Aporrectodea caliginosa
ATCGGTGCTATATTTCTGCCAAGTTCGCTAATGTGGTTAATGGTTATTCCGTACCATGCTTTAGAAGTTTAGCCCATAACTGATGTAACGTAGCGCGAAGTATGCAAAACGTTTGCTATCAACGTCAACGGGATTTGAAGCCATCAGGCAGTCTTTCCCAACCTATGTGCCGCGGCACCAAGAGTCCGTAAACTGTTCTAAAGGTGACACGGTTGGCTGGTTGAATGGTAGAACCTAAGAGCTTTTTGTCCAAAAATCTGAGAAACTACTGATTATCACTACTAACATAGGTCTTAACCCTAGGGCTACCAAGATTTTTTTGTGACATCGGCTACCAAAGGGGGTTACCACCCCACCCCTAGATTTCGTGTTTGGTTCGGGAGGAGGACATTTCAGGGGACTGCTAGGGGGATGTCTTCATGTGGCGAGATCAATAAATAATAATAATAAGCAACAACAACAACAACAACAACAACAACAACAACAACAACAACAACAACAACAACAACATCAACAACAACAACAACAATAATAATAATAATAACATAAAACGAATAATAATAATAATAATAATAATAATAATAATAATAATAATAATAATAATAATAATAATAATAATAATAATAATAATAAAGAGGCATAAAGAGTAAAAAGAGGCACTTTTGATCAGCACGATGGGGACGAGAACCTTTGACACAGTAGTTTAGTTTCTTAAGCCTGAGGGATCTTTTCTACCTCAGGCAAAAAAAAAAAAAAAAAAAAATAATAATAATAATAATAATAATAATAATAATAATGATAATAATAAAAATAGTAATAATAATAATAATAATAAAAATAATAATAATAATTATAATATAACAAAGTGAGTAATTTAGCATGGTAAGGTCGAGGAAAAACAGATGGCGTTCCCGCGTTGGACAGCTACCGAGAGTCTTTGGAATAGGTAGTTTGTTTCGAGGGTGTCATGGGTTGCATCCGTCAACCTTCGTCCAAGCTCCAACACAAAATTCAATCCTTCTGAGCTCCAAGCACCGCTGGACTCAAGTGCTACCGCCACAAAAGCATGTGTTCGGGTGATTGTGGCGTATTTCAATCTCTTGGCGGCGGCTGCCCGGTTTGCGGCCTCACCCGCTTCGGTTGATGTTGTTGCCAGATGTGACTTTGCGAATGTGTCCGAAACTGTCACATCCCAAGTGAGGCATCTTCCGCATGACCACGGGATGAGTGTCACGCCGTCCGGTCGTTTACCATCTTCTCTGGTGAGGCCCAACGGTTCTTTCTGAGAAGGGATGTTTGCTCTTCCGAAAGATCGCCATATGATATCGTTGAGGATGTTATGCCGTTGATGTCTGCCAGCGTTTTTTCTGCAGGCCAGACCGTGAAGTCCTCTGGCGTCGACTCTCTCACCACAGTGACACACATGAGGTTCGCACAGTGTCGTCCCGAGTCGCATTCCAACCGCGATCCGTATTACTTCGTCAGTTAAACGGAGTCCCAATGCAGTAACCGGAGGCGCTAACAACCAATCTCCCGCGTGTGGTGCCTGAGAGGCCAAGAGACGAGCCCGGTCTAGTGTGTTGTTCGCCGATTCGTGCAGAGTTGTCCATGCTTTACTTGTCCAGCGGCTATCCCATTCTCTTTGACGATGAGCTGCTGATCCTGTTGGTGGTTCTGAACCAGTGAGTAGTGTCCATGCTTTCAGAGCTGTATCTACGAGATCGTCTGAGGTATCAGCTGATTCTGGTGGTAGCATGTTTGCCTGGAGTTCGCTAGTGCTCGCAGCAGATGCCAAGAAGGCAGAAAGTGCCAGCGTTGCAGCACAGCGAATCCCAAGGCCACCATCCTTCACCGGAAGGGATGCCAATATATAATAATAATAATAATAATAATAATAATAATAATAATAATAATAATAATAATAATAATAATAATAATAATAATAATAATAATAATAATAATAATAATAATAATAATAATAATAATAATAATATAAATAGTAATAGTAATAATAATAGTTAATTACAGCATTTAATAACAAAGTACTGGTACATTTTATATTTGAATACGATGATCTATTTCGACACCTTTTAATTGAAATGATGAAATTCTATAATTATGACCATTATTTTGTTGCCGAATAATCAGTGCATTTTAGAATCCATCAGGCGGCATAAAAATGTCGGGCGATTGCTGGAAAAGATTGCAATTCTAGACGATGATAATGATGATGACGACGACAATAATGACGACAATGAAGATGACGACGACGGCGATGATGATGATAATACACTGCAAGCGACATTCTTAACCTACTCCGCCACTGCGCGTGCTCTCATAGTGCCAGTTCAAGACTAGAGCATATAGGAGGGGTGACCTCAATGGACCTGGTAGCCACAAGATGTCGCTAAACACTGGAAACTTCTGCTACTGCTACAATTACTACTACTACTATATCATCCATAATCATCTACTCGTTCTCGAATTCTAGCTAGTAACCTCTCTTCCACCTTTGCTTTTCTCAAACCCTTTTTCTTCTCTTGTGGCATTGCGCACTGGGAGCGCCTCTGAATGGTTCACCCTATGAGGCGCTTTATAAATGTTTGAATACAATACTATGTATATTATATATATATGCATGTTATACACAGGAAACTACTGCTAATTCTGCTGCCATTGTAACTACTACCCTCTTTTCTTATAAACAAAATAAATGATAAATTGTCAAGCCTGTAAAGCTCGGCAACAACGTCCGCAAACAACTCTGACGACAGTGCTACATGATTGTTTCACTAGTAGGTCGCGGTGGTGTAGGGGGTATATTCGGTGCCTTGCAGCCGGAGGGTTGCGGGTTCAGAATCCACCTCAAGCCGCCGAGTAGGGACCCTGAGCAAGTCCATCACTCGCAATAATTGCTCATGCGCTTCGGCGTGAAATTCCGATTCAGTGTCCGCGCTGTAGTCGGGAGCGCCTCTGAATAGAAATCTTCAAGGGACGCTTAACTATAACAAGTGCTCATACATACATACATTATGGCTGATGACCTGATGTTCCAAGTTACTAGCGGGAAGTAAATGCGATAATATAATGTTCTCTATTACACACCTTTTAAACGGATTCCAAAACTACCATTAAAACTCAACCGCATGAAAAGATTTCGGATGAATCGACATTGTTTCCTAAAAGCTGGGGAAAATCTATCGACGACGTAAAGCGCGCCAAAGGTTTGGCAGTATGTCTCAAAGTTTGCGGTTTACATAAATTCGTACATACATATATACAAACATGCATACATGTATACATGCAAACATACATGCAAAAATACATACACAAATACATACATACCTACATGTATAAATACATACATACACACACACACATACATAAATACATAGTTCACACACAAGCATACATGCATAACTACACAAATACTTACATATATGCATGCATGCATACATACATGCATGCATACACTTAATAAAATACACACATACATACATGCACACACATACATACATAGTTACAAAGTTACGCCTCTGAATAGCTAGTATTGTAAGAGGCGGTTTACACATTCTCATAATTATACGATACGATACATACATACACACACATAGACACATACATACATATATAAATACACACATGCCTACACCCATAAGCATTTGGATACTTACATAGATAGATCAACGGCCTAAGTGCCCATAAGCTGTCGCTGAGGCGTCTGCCAATTTAGACACCCTATAATCGATTTCCATCAAGGCTATATTAGAGTCCAATTCGCTACAGTGCTCATTCCATACCATGCTTGGGCTTACTTCCTAGAACTGGTAACTACCTAGCGAGAACTAAACAAAAGTTTTGCTATCGACGTCAACGGCATTTGATGCCATAAGAATCTCTTTCCCCAGCTGCAAGTTGCGGCACCAAAGGCCCCGTTACCTGCTCTAAGGGTGACGCGGTTGTATGGCAGAACCAAAGAGCTTTTTTATGAAAAAATCTGAAAGACTACGGGTACTGATTATCACTACTGACATAGGCCTATAACTGGGGAAGTTGCCCCAAATGGACCGTTGCCTTTATAGGACCACCGCCGCTTTACACCCAAGACCCTAACCTCGTTTTCACCTGTTTTATCTTGCGCAGTTAAATATTGATCTTATCGCTTCAGCCATTTTTTAAAATTCGCTGGCATTCATTAAAATAATATGATATAATATGAACCATTTAGAGCAACTGGTCCAATCAAGGACTCCATGTGCTCCATTTAACCCTTTGGAGGTGAGGTGAAGCATTGGAACGTTAGAGGTGAGGTGGGGTATGACATACCCCAATACATATTTTTACTTGCAAGTCAAAATAGCAACTACATAACATTAATTGTAAGCTAAGGTATAGTTTTGTGACCAATTATCAGCTAAACTTGTTATTATTGGGAACAAATTACTGTGTTAAATCAAAATTGAAATGGAAATCAAAGCCGCCCTCTGCAATGGCATCTTAGTGGCCGTTGCTTGAAACATGTAACGTTTGCGAACACGTTAAATCCATCTAAAACTGAAGCCACAGTCTTTGGAACCAGATCTCAAATTGCCAAGCATCAAGATCTCCAACCCACATTCTCAAACACAGCCATAAACCTGTCATCGACTGTAAAAATCCTCGGTGTAAAACTGGACTCGACACTGTCAATGGACTCCCAAACTGCTGAAATCGTCCGCTCCGCCAATTTCCACATTCGTGCTCTGCGACACATCCGACCTTTTCTAACAAAAGAACTTGCAAATACCATCGCCTGCGGAATTGTAAACTCTCGCCTCGACTACTGCAATAGCCTTCTCTATGGGACTTCATCAAAAACCTAACTTCCCTTCAACGGATTCAAAACAACCTAGCACGGGTCGTCTGCAACTCCTCATATCGTACCAGCAGCAAACCACTCCTCAAATCCCTCCACTGGCTACCTGTTAAGGAAAGAATTGTATACAAAATCGCCATCATCACCTACAACTGCGTAACAACGAAAACTCCCTCATACCTCTCCGACCTCCTTCAAATTCACATGCCCTCAAGGAACATGCGATCTTCCGGAAACCGAACCCTAGTCTTGCACCGCTGTCACATAACAACTGCATCAAGATCCTTCATCTCAGCAGCCCCTCGAATATGGAACAATCTTCCTACGGACATTAGAAATTCTACAGCCCTCGCTGTCTTCAAGAAACATCTAAAAACTGAACTTTTCACACAGGCCCATCTTGAGTGACTTAACCCTGCTCCTCAAAGTGCTTCTGAATCGTTGCTTCGAGTCATCGACTGCTTACGAACTACGGCACTCAAATCTCTATTATTATTATTATTATTATTATTATTATTACATTATTATTATTATAGGATCAATTTTGTATCGATGCAAAAATAATATATCTAATAATCATATCTACAATATAGTCAATTATCGCCCAATTTTTTCTGCACTGAGCCGTTAATTTTTTAATTAATTAAAATCAACATGTATACGAAAAATTATAATTTCACTTGAATATGCAACAAAATAAAAATAATGTGCGTTCAAAAGTACCTTAAATTGTCCCAAAGTGTCCGTATTTCACAATCACTAAGGTAGACAAAAATATTCCAAGCTGGTTCCACCTTTTCCGTAGAAAACGCAGCGTAGAAGACCTGTGGGGTGTGTCATACCCCACCTCACCTCCTAAAGGTTAAGGAAACAGGTTGCTTTGACTGGACCTACTACAGCTCATTTTAGTTATTTTTCATAAATGCATGAATACTTTTTGTCCTTTGCTTATCAACAACGTACTTGACTAATCAGTCCATCATATGACATGATTTCCTTTTAGAATTTCCGTAAAATTCATTCAGCAAACCTAAAATTGCCTTAGGCATTCCACTCATGGCAACTCTCCGCAATTTTTAAAACTTAAGAAGAATTAAAAAGTTGCAACACTGAGGTTGAATACATGTATCCTTAATCGCCATTAAAATAAAGAACTAACTGGGAACTCCGCCACTGTTCGCTTTCTGACAGTGCCAGTCCCAAGCCTGGATAAAGGAAGAGGGCGACCCTAATGGTCTTTGTTATCACACAGCTAGTCGTTAAACAGAAAAACCACCACCAACTAACTGGAGGAAAACAAATGAAGTTAAGGCCAAGTGACGCTAGCTGAATGACTTTAGTTAGGATGCCTTGTTCTGGAAAAGGTTGGGGACCACTGCCGTATCATGTAATTATGTGATTCATATCTTTAGATAAAATATGAGCTGTAATATACCAAAATAATTTCTGTCGACGGCAACGGCCTTTGTTCTCATAAGCTATTGTTAACTCTGGATCCATCCATATCTTTAGACACCTTTATAAAGTTTCCTATCAATGCTATATATTCGTCCAAGCTCACTTATGGGTGTATTGTTATTAGTGTGTAAAGGTCGATATCAACGCTGCCGTGCTTAGCAAAAGGACCGTATCTGCAAAAGTCCATTCCGAGATAAATTGAAAAAACTAAAATTGAAAATGCCAAGGGTTATTTAAAAAGCTACATTTCTAGTTTTCTCAGATTTCATGCAACTTATTGCTCACTTTATTTGAGCATTATTATTTTTTTTATTTTTTAAATTTAAATGCCAAAAAATGCAGATACGGCCTTTTAACTATGGACTGACTAATAGTGGCTATGCACCTTGTGTTCGCGATGCTTAGAAAGAAAACCGTAACTGCAATTATAAGCAATTAACTTTTTATGTGTTAGTTCCATAGACGCCGAAACCGGGGGTGGTGGTCCCTAAATGTTAAGTCATCATCATCATCATCATCATCAGTTTCTGATGCCAGCCCTCTGGCGGCGATGGGTACGAATAAACGATCTCCATTGTCCTCGGTCACTCGTCAAGTCCAGTGCTGCCCCAGTGTTAGTCCAAGTGATATTATGTCCTCATTTATGTTGTCTACCCATCGCAGTCTTGGTCTGCCTGTTTCCTTTGCCTTCAAATCTTGAGTGTAGTGTATTGAGTCGGATTCTGTCAGATGGCATTCTCTCTACATATCCAAACCATCGGAGTAATGGAAGAACAACTTATTGTAAAATACTGCTTGGTTATTAGAATTCTATGAATTCCATTATTTAACTTAGAACCTACTTACACATAGCTATTGTAGAACAAACTGTAACAAGAATGTGACCAGGATTTGGCCATTCTCTTGTAGTGAATTATTTAATAAGGCAAACCACATTTTATTTAGTCAACATAACATAAAATCAATTCAAATCAAATCTTTATTGGTCCACAATGACCAATGTATAATACATGAGTTATGAGTTACCAAGTTTGAAAGAAGGAAGGCAACAAATTAAATGGAACTATTAATAAATAGGATTAAACGTCACGAACTTAACATTATAATTTCTCTGAGTAGGGAACAAGGGAGACACAGAAGAGCAGTGACCCAACTTAGATAGGGTCACCCCAGGTACATAGTATAAAACAGTAGTTTATTTGCAGTAATTTAAATAACTTGTAGTTTGTAGTTCCATGAGTATTCATACTTAAATATGCACATATTATATTGTTGGTGTATAAAAACAATAGAGTACTCTGACAGTGTACAGACCATGATATTGTGTTTATAGCCAGTCTGGGAACAATCACTCATAACAGCATTGTAATGAAGTATATAATCAACAAGTATGACAAGTATTATTAGGCTGAGGAATGGACGGCTGTATTGTGGAATCCTTGACCAATGGTACAGGCTGAGCAATAGACTGCGGCTGTATTGTGGAATCCTCGACCAATGGTACAGGTTGAGCAATGGACTCCGGCTGTATTGTGGAATCCCCTACCATTGGTAGGCCTACAGGCTGAGAACGGACTGCGGCTGTTTTGTAGAATGCTTGAGCAATGGTACAGGCTGTACTGCAGAGTACTGCACCGATGAGCTAAGAAGTCTACAATTTAAATATATTTCAATAATTAATTTAGCTGTAAAATTTATAATTCAAATAACTAGCATAACATTTGTTAAGTTGATGTCAACTATAGCAACATGTAATTGCTTGAAGGTAAACAAAACTGAATTCCTACGCTTTAAAAATACTTAACATGGTGTTTATTCTTAGGAAATTTCTGTACAAATATAACTCATTAGGTTATTTTATTGGCCTATTAGTGTGAACTGTGAATCCAACATGTTTTAGAAAAAAATCCTAAATATATTTGAATAATTCAACAGGTAATATTAACGAATTATTATTGGCAAGCTTATAGTATCGGGGGCTGAAGGATATAGTGCGTAAGTTTACTGGCGTCGTGAGTGTCGGTTAGGGTGAGGTTAGGCGTCGTGAGGGTCGGTCAGGGCCAGGGTTAGGGTCGTCATTAGGAAACCTGGTACCGTCCGGCGTTCGCGCAGCTTGCCCAAAGATAGGCCTACTGTATAATGCTTCATCCCACGATAGGCCTACTATAAGTTTGCCTTATTATTAATACACCGCACACAGGCATCAATAAACCCATGGGCTACTCTGCCAGATGAACTTGTGCAGCGAATAATCAATCACGATTCATAACTGAAGCACGGGCGTTGCTAAAAACTTATAATTATACTAATATAAGTAATAATATCATTACAGCGATTTGGATATTTACTTACCTTTTTTGTACGGTTAGAGTTGATTTCGGATAAAAAGTCCAATAATTGAATAAAGCTCTGCGCAACATAAGACGCCGAAACCCCGAAAGTACTCATTGCGCATGCGCACTGCAGATACGGTACAAATAAAATGAGAGGTCTGCTTAGCAAGAAGACCGTAAGTGACTTACGGCCTTTTTGCTAAGCACACTAGCCTGTCGGTGCAGTTACGGTGAATTTAATAGGGTTATATCTCAGCCGGGAGTAAAGATACGCCTTTCTCACTTTGTACCAATGTGTAGCCTTGGTATACAATACCGAATATGGTCCAAACTCAAAATGTGAAAAAATTCAGTTAGGAACTTTTTGCTAAGCACGGCAGAAATACGACCCTCAGTCATTGAGTAGGGTTAACCCTTTGGAATCAATGGTGAACCATTGGAAATTTGAGGTGAGGTGGGTATGACATATCCCATTACATATTTTTTAATATGTAAGTCGAAATATCAACAACATAACATTAATTGTTTGCTAAACTATAGTTTTGTAACAAATCAGAGGCTAAACTGGTGATTATCGGGAACAAATTACTGTTTTCAATCATAATTGAAATGCCAGCGCGGTGGGGCTCAAAATCAAAGCGTTCTTCTGCAATAGCATCTTCGTGGCCCTTGAAACATGTAATAACACGTGACATAATACCCGTAATTTCACTTAGCATCAATGCAAAACTACATAATTAACGTTATATCGATATCTTCTGGTATCGCCACTTTTTACGTTACGTTACTTTTTTAAAATCAACATGTATACGAAAAATTTATAATGAATATTGCGTTCAAAAGTACCTTAGGTTATCCTATCCTGTGTATTTCAACATTCACTAAGGTAGACAAAAATAATCCAAGTTGGTTCGACTTTTTCCGTAGAAACGCAGCGTAGAATAGCTATGGGGTGTGTCATACCCCACCTCATCTCCAAAGGGTTAAATACTGGAATATATAAATATTGAATGAATTATATAGAGCCGTTATATTAATAACAGTGTCGTCAATCATTGGTGACATGTTACGCTCACTTGTCGCCTGTTGTGCGTTGCAGGTGACGGATTTCGGATTTGCCAAACGCGTCAAAGGCAGAACTTGGACGCTTTGTGGCACCCCAGAGTACTTGGCTCCAGAGATTATTCTAAGCAAGGTAGGTGGAATAATTGCAGTAGAAAGGTATCAATCGGAATGGGATCGATTGATTTAATGATTGACTGTTGGTTTAATTGGTTGATTGACTGGTTGATTCATTCATTCATTCGTTCGTTCATTCGTTCATTCACGCTTTCATTCATGCATTCGTGCATTCATGAATTAATGCATTCTTCCATTCATTCTTTAGTTAATTCATTCATGCATTCATGCATTCGTGCATTCTTCCATTCTTCTATTCTTCCATTTTGTCATTATTTCATTAATTCATTTGTTCAATCATTGGCATCTACCTAAATCAGAATGTAAGACGATAGAAAGAATGATGATGGAAGGGAAAGCGTAGGAAAGTAATGCAGGAGATTGAAATAGACGGGAATAGAATATATCAGAACAGGGTAGAACAGAGTAGAACAACAGCTATGTATGTGTTTGTTTTCCTATTTTGACGTTTGCCTGTCGGCTTATATTGATGCCTGTTTTTTTGTCCGTCTCCTCTTATGTCTGTGTGTGTCTCTCTCTCTGTCTATATGTCTGTCTGTTCGTCTATCTGTTTGTCTATCTGTTTATCTGTCTTTCTGTGTCTGTCTGTCTGACAAACAAGCAGTTTGTCTCTCTGTCTTTCTGTCTGTTTGTCTTTCTGTGTGTATGAATGTCTGTCCGTCTGTCCGTTCGTCTGCCTGCCTGTCTTTCTGTCTATTCTTATGCCTGTGTCTGTGTGTGTGTCTGTCTGTCTGTCTCTCTGTGTCTATCTGTCTGTCTCTCTGTGTCTTTCTGTATGTCTGTCTGTTTGTCTCTCTGTGTTTATTTCTGTCTGGTTGTCTGTCTATCCGTCCGTCTGACCGTCCCTCTGTCTGTCTGTCTGTCTGTCTGTCTGTCTGTCTGTCTGTCTGTCTGTCTGTCTGTCTGTCTGTCTGTCTGTCTGTCTGTTCTGATGCGTGCCTTTGCCTTGTACGTAGGGTTACAACAAGGCTGTTGACTGGTGGGCGTTGGGTGTCCTCGTCTATGAAATGGCCGCTGGATATCCTCCGTTCTTTGCCGATCAACCCATCCAGATCTACGAGAAGATCGTCTCTGGAAAGGTCATGATGATGATGACGATGTCGTTGTTGATGATGATGATGTCGTTGTTGATGACTGTGCTGTGATTGATACTGTACGGTAATTAGAAATTTATATAGTGCCGTCGGGTAAGGAGCGCTCAGACAACTAGAAAAGTTGTCAGTAATGGGCACACGCAAACACGTAGAGCCCAGACTGCGAACATCGACTGATTGGGATTACTGCTTAATTGATTGATTGATCGAGTGAGTGAGTGATTGAAAGATTGCTTGAATGATTTATGGACCGATTGATTGATTGATTGATCGTTTGATTGATTGATCGATTGATCGATTGATTGATTGTGATTAATTTATTGACTGTTTTATTCAATAATCAGTACTTTGTGTTTTGTCTAACTAGGTCAGATCTTCTCCAGTCTAACTCAATCTAGGTCAGGTCATAATTCCTTGCTCTGTGTTTTCTAAAATTTAATATAGGTCAGGTTTCCGTCTCACTTCAGCTCCGATCTGAAGGACTTGTTGAGGAACCTACTTCAGGTTGATCTGACTAAGCGTTTTGGAAATCTGAAGAACGGAGTTAACGACATCAAAGGACACAAATGGTTCCTCACAACCGACTGGATAGCAATCTACCAGAAAAAGGTCGACTACGCACTTAGTTATTATTATTATTATTATTATTATTATTATTATTATTATTATTATTATTATTATTATTATTATTATTATTATTATTATTATTATTATTATTATTATTATTATTATTATTATTATTATTATTATTATTATTATAACAATAATATTATTTATTCTCTCCATCAATCAACATCAATACCAATACTGAAAGCTACAATAGACAAGGATGCAGTAGCTGTCGTCTAAAATTAACGTCATAAATGCCGTTAGTGTCACATCTCCCTTAGGTCTGGCTCCGCTAAAGTGCCGCGGAAAGCCACCGAGTTGAGCCGCTGGACAGTAATAGAGAGACGCTGCAGCAAGAAGCAGGTCTCTCTGTTGTCTCCTGTGGACAGCGTCAGACTACGACCTAGATCTGATATAAAGTTTTGGCCAGTGCTGTTAATTGGACCTAAGGTCTCGAGAGCTAGAGGCACGAAAAAGTGCGTGTTTAAAAGTGCATTGTACTTGGTCATTTTCCTGTCCGTGGCGATCTCGGCTGCCGCGCCCGCCGTCGCTGCCGTGGCCTGGATGTATGATGGTGCAAGGGTATCTACCACCGTCGCGTCCCACACCAGATGGCGACCCGCGCGCCATGGGATCATTGTCAGGCCGTCTGATCTTCTGCCGTCCGTGCGTAGTAGACCTGGTGGTTCCTTTATTGATGGAATCCCAGCCTTCGAAAGGGAGCGGTGTATAATGTCATTGATAGTGTTATGTCTGGCAATTCGACCGAAGCCGAGAGAACAGGACAGGCCATGGCTGCCTCTGGCGTCGATTCGGGCTCCACAAGCGCATATGTGTGGTTCACATATTGTGGCCCAAAGGCGCAAGCCGACCGCCACCCGAACGTCCTCGTTGTCCAGACTCAACCCACATGGTGTTATTGGTAAGGCATGTAGCGTGTGGTTACGAGACAGCTTTTAATCTTGCGGTGTTGTATGCGTCTATTGTGTCTTGAAACAGTGTCTTGAGTCTCTGTTCCAAAAGGGGTCATTATCATCATTATTATAGAAAATGGTCATTATTATAGAATCTTATCACTTCGATTAAAAGGTGTCGAAGCAGATCATCATATTCAAACATCAATGTACCAAGACTTTGTTATTAAATGCTGTAATTAATTATTATTTTATTATTATTATTATTATTATTTTTATTATTATTATTATCATTATTATTATTATTATTATTATTATTATTATTATTATTATTATTATTATTATTATTATTATTATTTATTTATTTTTATTTATTTTTTATTATAACAATTTTTATTCTCTCCATCAATCAACATCAATACTGAAAGCTACAATTGCTGTTGTCTTATTATTATTTTTTACCAAAGGTATAAAGGTGACCTAAAAAGACTAGAATTCTGGTTGATGATGATGACGACGACGATGATGATGACGACGACGACGATGAAAGATGACGATGACGATGACGATGACGATGACGATGATGATGACTATGTTTGTAGATCGATGCACCGTTTCTTCCAAAGTGCAAGGGTCCGGGAGATCCGAGCAACTTCGACGACTATGAGGAAGAGCCGCTTCGTATCTCGTCGTCCGAAAAATGCGCTAAAGAATTCGCCGAATTCTAACGACAGACATTCGCCCTTTCGATGGTCATCCTCCTAGATCATTCCTTATCCTCATTCCTCATCCTCAATTTTCATAATCCTTCTCCATATTCTCATCATTCTTAATTTATTTTTCTTATTTCCCTTCTATGTCATTCCTCTCTCATCCTCCTGATTTGGTTCTTTTCCCCATCTTCTTCCTCCTCCTCCTGCTCCTCTCCATTTCATCTTCCTCCTCCTTCTCTGCATCCTGATCATTCCTCACTTAATGTTCATTGATTTCCTTCTATGTGATCCTCTTCCGCTTCATCCTCCTCCTCCATTTCATCCTGATCATTCCTCCTTTAATAATCCTGAATTCCCCTCTCTGTGATTCCTCATTTCATCCTCCTCCTCCTCTTCATCCTCCTCATCCTGATCATTCGTCGTTAAATATTCATTGATTTCCATCTGTGTGATCCTCTTCCACTTCATCCTCCTCCTTCTCCATTTCATCCTGATCATTCGTCGTTAAATATTCCTTAATTCCCTTCTATGTGATCCTCTTCCACTTCATCCTCCTCCTCCTCCTCCTCTTCATCCTAATCATTCCTCGTTTAGTAATCCTCAATATGTGATATCTAATCTAATCCTCCCTTGGATTCTCTTTCTCATCCCATTTCATCCGTTCCACCCTGTCTTAATCATTCCTCGCTTAATCATCCTCAATCCCTTATATGTGATTCCTCATCCTCGTTCTAACACTCCTCCCATTCTCATCATTCCTCGATTGACTATGCTCGGTTTTATTTAATGTGATTCCTCATCATCTAAATTCTCATTGGAACGCACCTTCAAACCCTAAACATTCCTTGCCCAATCATCCTCAGTTTAATTAATTTATATGATTCATCATCTTATCCTCCAGCTTTGATTATCAATCTTTGCTGCATCCTCATCATTTCATCCTCCTATGCCATCTCCCATCCGGTGTTTTCTATTCCTCTTCTCAATTCCATCCTCCAATCCTCTTGCCCTCTTGTGATCCTCTTGATCCTCTATTGGTTTTCATATCCTCTAATTCCTTACTTCTATTCCTCATTATATTCCTCAGACTTGCTTGCTTCTATTCCTCATTCTATTCCTCAAATTTTCTCCTTCTTCTTATTCACTGTTTTTCAATCTGTTACTATTTTTCTTTTCTTCCTATTTCTTATTTTTCTTCATTTCTCTGATATCTCACTCTTTTGTTTTAGTATTTGTTCTCCACCACCTTTCTCCAACTTCCCTCACCCTTTCATTCTTCTCTATCAGCCCTATCAGCCTTATTTCCGTTTTTGATCAATGTTTCCCTGCTTCATCCTCCTTTTCCATCTTCATCCTCACAAGTCTTCTCCATCCTCTTTTTTCATCCATCCTCTCTCCTCATTTCCTTCTTCATTCTCTTTCCTCCTCAAACCTCAGTTTTCTCCTGCGTTCTCTTTCCTCCTCCAATCTTCCTCCTCCCTACTCTCTCTCCTTCCTTCTGTTTTCATCTTCCTCCTTTTCCTCGGACATAAATTTTCCACCTTCCATGTCCTCATATTCCTCTACCTCCTCCTCCAACTTTCCTCCTCCTCCTATCCTCATCCTTTGTCCTCTTCCACACCAGCTTTCTTTCTTTTCCACCATACTCCTTCCTCGCTTATTCCTCCTCGTCCTCCTCTTCCTCCTCCTCCTCCTCTAAGACGCCATCACATCCGTCCCAATCATCCTCGCCAACCTCCTCTTAATCCAGATCCGCAGACGCTAATCAAGGCCAGAGAAGGCCTAATGTAGGCTGTCCAAGGCCAAACCAATGCCAGACAAGGCTACGTCAAGGCCGAACCAAGGCCGAGCTAATATCATTTTCGTAATTTGTATCCATCTCTTGCATAATCTGCTTGTTGCCCAAACATATACACTTAGCATGCGAGTTCCTCTATTGTTTAGGATAAATATTATGTCATACATATATAAAATGGTATATATATAAATGCCGTGCATATATATATATATATATATATATATATATCATGTATGTTTACATATATACTTTGTAAGGGATATTAGAAGTGATGTGTCATAACAAATTTTTATGTGCCCCTTGTTTCCAAGCTGGATGGCACAGCGCTCTATAAATATGCACGGAAATTACGATAATGAGTGATGATGATGATTATTATTATGATAAAATAACAATAACAACAATAAAAGCCACTATTACTCCTTCTGCAATGACTTCCACTAAAACAACAGCAACAACAAAAACACAACTACTACTACTACTATTATTACTACTACTACTACTACTACTACTACTACTACTACTACTACTACTACTACTACTACTACTACTACTACTACTACTACTACTACTACTACTACTACTACTACTACTACTACTACTACTACTACTACTACTACTACTACTACTACTACTAATGATGATGAATGATAATAATAATAATAATAATAATAATAATAATAACAATAATAATAAAAATAATAATAATAATAATAATAATAATAATAATAATAATAATAATAATAATAATAATAATAATAATAATAATAATAATAATAATAATAATAATAATAAATACTTTATGTGCATGTTTATCTTCAATACATTTATCTGATCTAAGTGCTCATCCACTTAAATGTCTCTAAATTTGCCTACGTGCAATTCCGCTGTACGTACAAGGCTGGATGATTCAATACCAATACTGTATGCCTGAAGATTACCAAAGTAAAGTTCTCTGATGTGTCCCAGTCCTGTTACGCCTAGCATTGATATTTTCACAGGACCTAAATCAATATGTTTTCTGATACAAAGTGTGCTGTTAATATTGTCGAATGTGCAGTTAACTTGTCTGGAATGTGCAGTGTACATTATGAGAGATTAACCCAAGTCGACTGCACACGATTTCATTCTAAAAGGCCTACCTTCATTTTACTCACCGTTCAAGTACAGTTTAGCAATCTGAGGAAGAGTGTGCAGTGGACATTTCTGAGTATTTTAGGCACTGCTCATTTCCATAATATATGCACAGATTCTGCCAGTGTTCCAAGATTGTGACCTAAATTTGACTATAGATTCAAGGTTGACATTGAGATTTCATATTACCAATTATATTACTCGATGTTGTTACTTTGACCAATGGAAACTTCGACCTAGTCGTTAGTCTCTCACTCGGCTCCTTTCCGCTCAGTTGTCTCATCACACCTTGACTATTGCAATTCAATATTCGGTTCTCGTCTTGTCGCCTCAACAACTTCTGACACTCAGTTCGTGGAAGACAAACTTGTGGCTGTTGGAGACTGTTGGAGTAGAAAGGAGTCTAGTCAGATTAATCAAGCAGAGGAAGCTGTGAAGAGTGGAGATCGTCTAGAGAAGGGAGTTATCCAAGGCACAGCTCCTTGATTAAGGGCTGAAGGAAGACAAAAAAAGGAATGGATTGATAGCATAAACTGATGGACTGGAACATCTTTCGACCGGTTATTCATAGAGACAAGAAACAGAAGTGGTTGGAACAATATTGTCCGTGGTACGACAGTCCTCAGGATAAGACAAGACAGGACAGGACAGGACAGGACAGGACAGGACAAAACAAGATAGGACTAGAAAAGACAGGACAAACAGGACAAACAGGACAAAAAGACAGGACAAGACAATCAGTTTTGTCTGCAGGTGCTGGCCTAGTTCTTTGGCTTCCTCCGATAGTTGCCTCTTCTCTCTGGTCTCTATGGCAACCGAACTTGGAACTTCTCTTGACCATATCTGGACAACCTCTCTGACTTGACGCAGCGCTCGTAAGTAAGCTAGTGATCTGCCGTAGCTTAAGAGTAGCGCTTTAGAAATGTGGACTTTTTTATTACGAATGATAAAAACTTTTCATCAAGCATTATAATGGAACTTTTCCTGAGACATATACAAACGGTTCTTGGCTTTTTATAGTAAGGTACAAATGATACATAAATGCAAATGATACATTATATAATATATATATATATATGTATGTATATATATGGATATAGGATATATGTATATACAGCGTATACGGATTGTATAAGCTCGTCTAAGTGGAAACTTGTTTGTAGCTAAGTTGTACGATTGGACTGCTTAAAGCCGTACCTTTGACTTCTTTTACTAATAAAGTATGGCGCTATAGAAGTGGCTGTTACTAAGACTTTGTCTTTTTTTTCGTTTCGTTTTCTTAAAAATGGCAAATGTCCCGATTTCAGAGATTTTTAAAATTAAATCCGTTGGTTTGAGAATAGTTAATAATATTACAAGCGAGCTTTAGAAGGACGAATAGGCGCTACGTAAATGTTCGCTTATGTTATGTTACATTGAACTTAATTACATTAAACTGCACTAAGTTGCTTTATCGTCTGAGAACAGCAAGAAATATTGGTACAATATCTTGCATTAGGTACTGTATGTTTTAACCCAGGGGTCTCCAAAGTACGGCCCGCGGGCCACATCCGGCCCGCTAAGGCCTTAAATCTGGCCCGCGGAGCTCTCCTTGAAGAAACAAACTAAATTGGGACAATTGAAAATTTTAACGCCGCTGTACTCTGACATGCATATTGCCAAAATCCATGTCGCTGTTTGTAAGGCACTGTGCCTGATATGCAATGACACCATTGCAGTGCTTAAAGAGTACAATATTCAGAGACATTATGAATCCAAGCATTCATCGCATTACTCACAATTCCCTGGACAGCTGCGCACAGAGAAATTTTTTCTTCGGAGTTTTGGCCCGTGGAGCTTTAGAAAGTCAGCAATGTGGCCCCCCCGCTGGAAAACTTTGGAGACCTCTGTTTTAACCCACCGAGTACGCCTTAGTTTATATTGCCCAGTAGTCTATTCGTATTTGTCATATTCCAGCATTGCATGAGCATCAAGTTATCCATACCGTTTAAAGAGATTACATATGCTGCAGAAACGCGCGGTACGTATTATTCTAGTACTATATATCTCCCTATTCTAGTAATGAACAGTTTTCACCGTTCTGTGTCAAGTTCTTGCTCCTACGTTTCACGGACAAAAGCAATACGAAACAGGTTTCTTCTAATTTTAGCCTGGGCCTTTCGCACTGGGAGCGCCTCTGATTGGTGTGCACTGCGAGATGCGCTATATAAAGTTG
>JACEVL010002445.1:0-18051 GCA_020284085.1 Aporrectodea caliginosa
ATTATGATCTGAAATATTGACCTATAATTCTAAGGAGTACTTTATGTAAAAATGTCATATCGTCAGGAGGTTGTATTGGGGAGGCGGGATGTAACGGCTTACCTCTAGTTTTGTTCCCTGCAACAGTATTGCCATTAGGAGGCGTGATTTTCAAGGTCTTCGCCCTGGTTTTGTTCCCGCGCTTTGGTGTATTTCCACCCTTCTATATCGTTACCCTCCTCATGTGTTACAATAAAATGACGAGGCTGCTTGATTTGCATATTTAGCCCAGCCTTCGGATAACGCTCTTTGCCATGTCGCAGAAAGCCTTGTCCTTCAATAGAAATGCCAGGCGAGATTTTAGTGGGACAGCTACAGTGTATATATATTATATATTTATATACATACATATATTTATATATGTGTCCATATCTCCGTCTCCCTCACTCTCTCTGGGTCCATCTCTCTCTCTTTCCACACTCATATCCTTTATATCTATCTGTGGCTCTCTCTTTCCATATCTCTCCCCCTTTCCCCTCTGTCCCTCTCTCTCTCTGTCCACCCGCTCTGTCTCCTCTCTCTCTCCCTCTCTGTCTCCTCTCTCTCTTCTCTCTCTCTCCTCTCTCTCTCTCCCTCTCCTCTCTATCTTATCCCTCTCCCTCTCTCTCTCCGTCACTTTCTCTCTCTCCCTTCTCCCTCACTCTCTCTCGGTTCATCTCTCTCTCTTCTCTGGTTCTACTCTGTCTGTCTCTTCTCTTTCCATATCTCTGACCTTACCTCTCTTTTTCTGTCTTCCTACCCGCTCTGCTCTTTCTGTCTCTCCTACTCTCTCTCCTCTCTTCTCTCTCTCTCTCTCTCTCTCTCTCTCTCTCTCTCTCTCTTCTCCTCTCTCTCTCTCTCTGCCTCTCTCTGTCTCTCTCTCTTTCTCTCTCTCTCTCTCTCTCTCTCTCTCCTCTCTCTCTATATGCAATATATTGTATCTTCTCTCTCTCTCTCTCCTCTCCCCTCTCTCTTTCTATATATAATATAATTGTGTCTTATCTTCTGTCTCTCCGTCACTTTCTCTCCATTCCTCTCATTCTCTGTCGCCCTTCTCTCTCAATATGTCACGATAGAGTTATAAAAATTGCTAGATATAAATGCAAATATAAAAATAAAGGTATAATTTTTCCGTTTCCCCGTCAAGTCAGAAATCAATTACAGGCTGTATTATTAATTGTTAACGAATTGTAACTTATCCCAAACGTCTGTAGACGCGATGAAAAACGATCTTGTTGTGCAGGTGCAGGTGTTCTACTGTTTGTGCAAGAAAACTTTAAAAGAAAAACTTCAATACACGAAAAGTTTAAAAGTAAAGCTTCAACAAACGACTATTTTGCCTTATCTGACATCGCTTCATAACAATATACATGTCAAGTTCTGTAGTTTATTCCTTGAGTCACAACACGGTCATTTGTATTTAAAATTGATAAACTTGTTTACCCTGATAGACCCAAGAACAGATAGTTTGTATACGGAATGTGTTTTCGACTGAAGCACAAGGACCCAGAGATTGTCTGGCAGTTCAATCAATCACAAGTCCTCGGAATTCCTTTATATACGATGTGGCTGCCCATTGCAAGCATCAACCTACGACGTACAGACGGGCATTTCCTGACTTCGGAGAATCATCAGAAATCAGCACAGAAGACGTCTCTCTGAAAAGCACTGGTGAGGTATTTGAGAGACTGTTATTATTATTATTATTATTATTATTATTATTATTATTATTTTTCATTATTATTTTTTTTTAAAATAATTTTTATGAGGTAGAAAGAATCCCTCAGGCTCTAAGAAACTAATTGTGTTTTACGGGTAATCGTCTATAATAACTTAATAATAATAAGGTTATTCCCGAATTTAGTAATATAATTATTACTATTATTATTATTATTATTATTTTATTATAATTATTATTATTATTATTATTATTATTATTATTATTATTATTATTATTATTATTATTATTATTATTATTATTATTATTATTATTATTATTATTATTATTATTATTATTATTATTCTAAATAATACCACCACCGCCACCATCAACCAACATCACCACCACCACCGCTACCACCACCACTACTATTACACGGTTGATGCCTTATTATCGGTTGATTATTATGCATTAGACACCGGCGCAATAGAAGTTGCTAATTACATTACTAAATTCGGGAATAACCTCGTACTCAAGAAGTGGACTTCTTGCTTGCTAGTTCAGCTTGTTGCATTTTCTGGTTGTACCCGCCTGCTGTATGCCTACGACATTCTAAAACACAGGTGACACCATGTTTGGCTCTGTCAGAGTTTGCACCATGTTTGGCGCTGTATTGTCGTCCGTTTTGCAATGTAAATTAGGAATGACGAGAGTCGAATGATGTACAACAGCAGACTGTCGCGCTCACCAACTAATTATTTATTTATTCAGGAAATGGATAGCACGCCACTCTATGAAAAAATGTCAGTGTCGCTCTCTGCACCACCATAAACAGTTAATGTCATTAAGACGACCTACAGAACATCTTCCAGTCAGCAAACGTTGCTCAGAAAACCAGATGAGTCACCAGCGATGGGCACTCGCACATATGCAGACCCAACCAGCAGCTGCTACCACCTTGCAGATGGTAGAGCATACTATGTCCGTCATGCTACTAAGTCTGAGCAGGACTGGCAGAGGTCATAATCTCTAAAATAGGTGCCAATGTTTTTGGGGGTTGAACCCGGAACACCCCCCAAATTCGAATAACATCAACCACTAATACCGTGGTTGATGTTAGACGCAAATCCACGGACCTACCACGCCGCTGTGTCTTCCATCTGGTAGCTTCTAGTCGCAGATGGCATATGTAAGTCTTGGACACTACACTCTCTCCAAACCAGAACCAATCCATTAAAAACTCTCAAGCTCTATATTTCGTTAAAGTTAATTAAATTTGTTCCTATATTATGGTAAAAACTTGGCAAAAGTGCTTATTATCAATTAACGTCAATCTGTTGGACACTGGTTCCTAAGTGCTGGTTTGGACAAAGTAGAAAGCTGAAAATAAAACAGAGTTATTAAGTAACTTCCGCAAGCGACGAATCATTTTATCAAAATGAACAAGAAACACGCACACACATACACCTACACACACATACACACCTGCACAGCTGCACCTACATACACACCTACACACATGCACTCAGAGGTAGTTATGGCTATCGGACATGCGCGTATGCTGTCCTTAACATGCCCTAACACGTAGCTGCTTAGAGCTGTCTTCTTTAGGTATTATCACAGCACAGACATTTTCTTAATCTTTTTTTTTCTTTGTTTCAGAACTAGCTGTAATCAGTTGCGGTGTGTCAGCTGGTTTTTGTGTGTGTGTGTGCCATTAAACGAATATAATAATAATCATAAGCATTTCAGATAGCTATTCACCATCTATCGGGTAGGCTTCTGATCTCCACCAGATTTATAGTTAGCAGACAGTTAAGGAATCAAAATGCTTCTACTGTCTTCATTTTCATTCTGAAAATAAATGTCTGTTTACCTTGATTGATTATCCTAATGCATTATACAGATAATGGCATGAGAGAACGAGGATATTTGCCTCAACGAACGTATAATCTAAACTACACAAACAAATGATTGATAGACTCTAGAGATATCTAGTCTGCTTTTCTATCTCTCTGTTAGTTTGTCCACGTCTCTCAACACTATTTCTTACTGACTCTAGCTACGAGTTGCTTAGAGATGCTTGTTGGGGACGAATCTTATTCGTCCCCAGTTTTGGAGTGTCTCATTGGGTTTTGAAAGTGAATGTTAATTTAAGTATAGAAGTCGAGATCTGCCTTCTCTCTCCACACAACCAAGCCAGTAAATTTTCTTTACCAAAGGGCATGGTTACCCATGGCCAACCAGTGTAATTCATCACTCCATACGACAGGATATCGCCAATACGTAAGTAGGCCTACTCTCAATGCAATCAAAGCAACCAGCACCTTTATGAAGTTCTAGCCATTGTACTCCAGATGTTTGGCTTAGGTCTTTCCTTTACCGTAACACACATTCTTGCATATATTATATGTTATTATTATTATTATTATTATTATTATTATTATTATTATTAAAATTCTCAAGCTCTATATTTCGTTAAAGTTAATTAAATTTGTTCCTATATTATGGTAAAAACTTGGCAAAAGTGCTTAATTATCAACGTCAATCTGTTGGACACTGGTTCCTAAGTGCTGGTTTGGACAAAGTAGAAAGAGAGAAAATAAAACAGAGTTATTAAGTAACTTCCGCAAGCGACGAATCATTTTATCAAAATGAACAAGAAACACGCACACACATACACCTACACACACACACACACATACACACCTGCACCTACATACACACCTACACACATGCACTCAGAGGTAGTTATGGCTATCGGACATGCGCGTATGCTGTCCTTAACATGCCCTAACACGTAGCTGCTTAGAGCTGTCTTCTTTAGGTATTATCACAGCACAGACATTTTCTTAATCTTTTTTTTTCTTTGTTTCAGAACTAGCTGTAATCAGTTGCGGTGTGTCAGCTTGTTTTTGTGTGTGTGTGCCATTAAACGAATATAATAATAATCATAAGCATTTCAGATAGCTATTCACCATCTATCGGGTAGGCTTCTGATCTCCACCAGATTTATAGTTAGCAGACAGTTAAGGAATCAAAATGCTTCTACTGTCTCACCCTTTTCATTCTGAAAATAAATGTCTGTTTACCTTGATTGATTATCCTAATGCATTATACAGATAATGGCATGAGAGAACGAGGATATTTGCCTCAACGAACGTATAATCTAAACTACACAAACAAATGATTGATAGACTCTAGAGATATCTAGTCTGCTTTTCTATCTCTCTGTTAGTTTGTCCACGTCTCTCAACACTATTTCTTACTGACTCTAGCTACGAGTTGCTTAGAGATGCTTGTTGGGGACGAATCTTATTCGTCCCCAGTTTTGGAGTGTCTCATTGGGTTTTGAAAGTGAATGTTAATTTAAGTATAGAAGTCGAGATCTGCCTTCTCTCTCCACACAACCAAGCCAGTAAATTTTCTTTACCAAAGGGCATGGTTACCCATGGCCAACCAGTGTAATTCATCACTCCATACGACAGGATATCGCCAATACGTAAGTAGGCCTACTCTCAATGCAATCAAAGCAACCAGCACCTTTATGAAGTTCTAGCCATTGTACTCCAGATGTTTGGCTTAGGTCTTTCCTTTACCGTAACACACATTCTTGTATATATTATATGTTATTATTATTATTATTATTATTATTATTATTATTATTATTATTATTATTATTATTATTATTATTATTATTATTATTATTATTATTATTATTATTATTATTATTATCATTATCATTATTATTATTATTATTATTTTTTTATTATTATTATTATTATTAGACTGTCATTTATAGCGCCCCTAAACAAAATAGGAATCTGCACAAAATCGCGTTACAGAAAAATCAATCATAGTAAATCTTAGACAGATATGGTTTAAGGCTAGTTTTGAAAATCGATAATGTTGAGGATTTGATTATATATATAATATATAATATGTATCATAGTATATATATACATATATATAATTAGAGTGTAAATAAAATTGTAAAGTTTCAAAATTAATATCTACTAGGTTGTTTTTGTGTTCCATCTTGAGAAACATTGTCATTTTGTAAATTAGATAAAAATAGGAATATAAATTTAGAACTTGGTCAAAGCCCAGGAATAATTATCACTTAGAAAGCAATGTGATACATTGCAGGTTTCAAAGATCTAAGCAAATTTCAAGACTTAAATGTAAAATATAAAGTAAAAGCAAAAAAGAACCGTCTGTTATTTGTCGTTTATTTATTCCATTCTATGCTTTTGGGAATTTCTTCGATGATACTCGACCAATTGCATAACAAATTGTTTCTCTTCCTCGTTTCGGACCAAGGCTTCATTGAAGGACTGCAAGAGAGCCACTCCTTTCTCCGCAAAATCGTTCGTCACTCTTAGGGCGGATATGTTGTCTTTTGCGTCACTGTATATTGTTCTGACTCCCATTGTTGCGGGTATTGATCAAGAAAAGAGTCATTCAATCCGAGGATCTGGAATATTTTGGTGGTCGACGCGGTGAAGAAATTGGGTAGTGCTTTTGTAGGTGGACTATGCATGAGAGGAAGCCTCTTTGGAGGTTCATCAGATCCATGATATTGCTCATGCTGCAGACCACACGCTGCTTTTCGTCGACAGTGACTGAATCGTCAAAAAGGTTGAGGCCAACCAGGGTTTCCGAGAAACACCAAACTCAAGGTGTCGGGAAAATGCTGTTAGAGCGACCTGTGAGACTACCTTGTCTGGGTAAGTAGGAATAGCCTTCAAGCATCGAAGATCGTTTCTTGGAGCTTCATTAGGTGATGCTAAGTTGAACTAGTACTTCACTTCAATTGTTGTCACAAAAAGAAAGTGACACTGGAAGTAAATGATTCCACATCTTTCGAGAGTAGGACTGTCAAGATGCCCTCTCTGTGCTCTAGTGTTGTTGGAATTGGAAACAACGCTATTAGAAGTCACATCTTGATCGCATACGTCTTTCCTGCTGCTGGCTTTGGTGCGATCGAGAGCTGCTGCAACATCATGAGTAACTACGCAGATTGTTCCGCTTCGCCGCTTTGGTGGCCAAGCAGACGTCGAAGGTTCTGGCTCTTTTCTCAGCTCTCGCATCTGTCAAACGTATGTAGATTCACTGCAGTAGAATTGCCATTCCAATCGCTTTGCCTTTCCAAATAGAGCTTGACACTTTGGCTGGAAGAGTCCATGTTTGCGAAACCAAAAACGACACGTCCAAACGATATCCAAATCGCACAGAAACAACGCAAAATGAGATAAATTATAAGTCTGTGTGAGCGAAAATTCCTCTGCAAATGCACTTGTGACTAAATTTATCAAAAATAACATAATAATTATAATTAATAATAAAATAAAATAATATAATTAACATAATTATAAAAATAATATAATAATTTATCAAAAATGACCAAATTTATCAAAAATAACACGCTAGAGAAACCTGTTAATTGTAGCTCCCAACACGTGGGTATGTAGCCTATCGTCATTCCCTGGCTGTTTGTAATTAGTTCTATAGGAATCCTTGCCACTAAATATGCATGTGTAGACACCAAGATCACGATTCTAAGTGAAGCAGAAGCTGAGGTATTGAAAATCTCTATTTTGGACTAATTCAGCGTGGCCCAATATCTGTATCTCGTACTAACAGTAGGGACCTATGTATAATGTCTGTGCCAAATATTATGCTTATTTCACAAAATGCAAAATTGCTTTGCTATGCTGCTGTACTACCTGTCATTCCAACAGCACCAGCAACGAAATAGGGCCTTGTCATTCCACACTGAGTGGCATCATTACCTGAAAATGCAGCAGACCTGCAAACCTTTATTTCTTGCCTTAGTACTTATTAAATTTATAAGTGCTTCGGTGTGGAACTATTTTATTACTTATTTCCTCAAGTAATTGTTTAATGCATTCTATAATCAGAGGCATCCAATGATTAATCATAGGCGCTCTCTGATGCCTAATAGAGTTTAGCATAATAGTATAACATTGGCTAATATATTCATGTCTAATCTAATTTTACAATATTTTAATTGTATATATAGACAGTTGTATGTAGGCACTATAAGTATGAAATTCATTTTTTTATTAATGCTATGCTGCAGTTATTAGATATTAAACTCTAGTGGTAAAATATTTGAACTGTATATTACTACTAGCATAGGTAGCCTACCCGGCTTAGCCCGAATTTTTCCTAAGCGTGATTTTTAACAGTTTCGCGACGAATGACAAAACCTCTTGAGCTACATATTTATCCTCGTCGTCAGAACACCTGCTTTGGCCGTTTGCGTGAAGAGAAATGTCAGGCGAGTCCGGGCTTGACTCTAATAAAATATAGTAAAACAGTAGACTGCGCTAGGAGTGTAGACATTGAGCCTTGCACTGTGGCGACAACTGCCCGGGCGACTCGCCCGGGCGTGACGGACTTAGTAGTATTTAACTTCAAAATATGTCAACTGAAATGGCTATATTTCGGAATGGGAGCGACATTATGATCTGAAAATTGACCTATAATTCTAAGGAGTACTTTATGTAAAAATGTCATATCGTCAGGAAGTTGTATTGGAGAGGCGGGATGTGACAGGGCTTACCCCTAGTTTTGTTCCCTGCAACAGTATTGCCATTAGGAGGCGTGATTTTCAAGGTCTTCGCCCTGGTTTTGTTCCCGCGCTTTGGTGTATTTCCACCCTTCTATATCGTTACCCTCCTCATGTGTTACAATAAAATGACGAGGCCGCTTAATTTGCATATTTAGCCCAGCCTTCGGATAACGCTCTTTGCCATGTCGCAGAAAGCCATGTCCTTCAATAGAAATGCCAGGCGAGATTTAAGTGGGACAGCTACATTGTATATATATATATATTATATTATGAATTAATATACATACATATATTTATATATGTGGCCATATCTCTCCCTTCCCCTCACTCTCCCTCGGTCCATCTCTATCTCCTTCCTCCACTCTCTCCTTCTCTTTCCATATCTCTGACCTTACCTCGCTCTCTTTCTGTCTCTCCTACCCGCTCTGTCTTTCTCTCTCTCTCTCTCTCTCTCTCTCTCTCTCTCTCTCTCTCTCTCTCTCTCTCTCTCTCTCTCTCTCTCTCTCTCTCTCTCTCTCTCTCTCTCTCTCTCTCTCTCTCTCTCTCTCTCTCTCTCTCTCTCTCTCTCTCTCTCTCTCTCTCTCTCTCTCTCTCTCTCTCTCTCTCTCTCTCTCTCTCCTCTCTTTCTATATGCAATATATTGTATCTTCTCTTCTCTCTCTCCCTCCCCTCTCTCTTTCTATATATAATATAATTATGTCTTATCTTCTGTCTCTCCGTCACTTTCTCTCCATTCCTCTCATTCTCTGCGCCCGTCTCTCTCAATATGTCACGATAGAGTTATAAAAATTGCTAGATATAAATGCAGATATAAAAGCAAATGGATAATTTTTCCGTTTCCCCGTCAAGTTAGAAATCAATTTCATGCTGTATTATTAATTGTTAACGAATTGTAACTTATCCCAAACGTCTGTAGACGCGATGAAAAACGATCTTGTTGTGCAGGTGCAGGTGTTCTACTGTTTGTGCAAGAAAACTTTAAAAGAAAAACTTCAATACACGAAAAGTTTAAAAGTAAAGCTTCAACAAACGACTATTTTGCCTTATCTGACATCGCTTCATAACAATATACATGTCAAGTTCTGTAGTTTATTCCTTGAGTCACAACACGGTCATTTGTATTTAAAATTGATAAACTTGTTTACCCCGATAGACCCAAGAACAGATAGTTTGTATACGGAATGTGTTTTCGACTGAAGCACAAGGACCCAGAGATTGTCTGACAGTCCAATTAATCACAAGTCCTCGGAATTCCTTTATAAACGGGGTGGTTGCCCATTGCAAGCATCAACCTACGACGGACAGACGGGCATTTCCTGACTTCGGAGAATCAACAGAAATCAGCACAGAAGACGTCTCTCTGAAAAGCACTGGTGAGGTATTTGAGAGACTGTTATTATTATTATTATATTATTATTATTATTATTATTATTTTTCATTATTATTTTTTTTTAAAATAATTTTCGCCTGAGGTAGAAAGAATCCCTCAGGCTCTAAGAAACTAATTGTGTTTTACGGGTTCTCGTCTCCATCACTTCTTGAGTACGAGGTTATTCCCGAATTTAGTAATGTAATTAGCAACTTCTATTGCGCCGGTGTCTAATGCACAGAGTCTCTCATTATTATTATTATTATTATTATTATTATTATTATTATTATTATTATTATTATTATTATTATTATTATTATTATTATTATTATTATTATTATTTTTTTTTATGCCCCGATTATAATATCTATATTATTATTATTATTATTATTATTATTATTATTATTATTATTATTATTATTATTATTATTATTTTTTTTTTTTTATGCCCCGAGGTATACATGATCCCTCAGGGACTTGAATATTACTATTGTAGATGGGGTTGTCTGGAAATGACCCTACTCGTCGTTGTCATTATTATTGTCGTTATTATTATTATTATTATTATTATTATTATTATTATTATTATTATTATTATTATTATTATTATTATTATTATTATTATTATTATTATTATTATTATTATTATTATTATTATTTTTCATTATTATTTTTTTTAAATAATTTTCGCCCGAGGTAGAAAGAATCCCTCAGGCTCTAAGAAACTAAGCATAATTGTGTTTTACGGGTTCTCGTCTCCATCACTTCTTGAGTACGAGGTTATTCCCGAATTTAGTAATGTAATTAGCAACTTCTATTGCGCCGGTGTCTAATTAGTCTCTCATTATTATTATTATTATTATTATTATTATTATTATTATTATTATTATTATTATTATTATTATTATTATTATTATTATTATTATTATTATTATTATTATTATTATTATTATTATTATTATTATTATTTTTTTTAATTTTTTTTTATGCCCCGAGGTATACAGGATCCCTCAGGGACTTAGAGATTACTATATGATGTAATTTGTCTGGAGATGACCCTACTCGTCGGTGTCCTGGATGGCGAAAGTGCCTCGGAACGCGATTGCGTTATAGCGTTGTATTGTTAAGGAGACACGCTGGTAAAGAAATGACGTTTCACGTGGGTCCCCAGTGACCGCACTATTTTTTTCCTAGGTCAGAGAGAAATTATTATTGGCCTTATTATTTTATTATTATTATTATTATTATTATTATTATTATTATTATTATTATTATTATTATTATTATTATTATTATTCTAAATAATACCACCACCACCACCATCAACCAACATCACCCCCACCACCGCTACCACCACAACCACTACTATTACACGGTTGATGCCTGCGCCATCGGTTGATGCCTTGTGCATTAGACACCGGCGCAATAGAAGTTGCTAATTACATTACTAAATTCGGGAATAACCTCGTACTCAAGAAGTGGACTTCTTGCTCTGCTAGTTCAGCTTGTTGCATTTTCTGGTTGTACCCACCTGCTGTATGCCTACGACATTCTAAAACACAGGTGACACCATGTTTGGCTCTGTCAGAGTTTGCACCATGTTTGGCTCTGTCAGAGTTTGCACCATGTTTGGCTCTGTCAGAGTTTGCACCATGTTTGGCGCACCATGTTTGGCGCTGTCTTGTCGTCCGTTTTGCAATGTAAATTAGGAATGACGAGAGTCGAATGATGTACAACAGCAGACTGTCGCGCTCACCAACTAATTATTTATTTATTCAGGAAATGGATAGCACGCCACTCTATGAAAAAATGTCAGTGTCGCTCTCTGCACCACCATAAACAGTTAATGTCATTAAGACGACCTACAGAACATCTTCCAGTCAGCAAACGTTGCTCAGAAAACCAGATGAGTCACCAGCGATTGGCACTCGCACATATGCAGACCCAACCAGCAGCTGCTACCACCTTGCAGATGGTAGAGCATACTATGTCCGTCATGCTACTAAGTCTGAGCAGGACTGGCAGAGGTCATAATCTCTAAAATAGGTGCCAATGTTTTTGGGGGTTGAACCCGGAACACCCCCCAAATTCGAATAACATCAACCACTAATACCGTGGTTGATGTTAGACGCAAATCCACGGACCTACCACGCCGCTGAGTCTTCCATCTGGTAGCTTCTAGTCGCAGATGGCATATGTAAGTCTTGGACACTACACTCTCTCCAAACCAGAACCAATCCATTAAAAACTCTCAAGCTCTATATTTCGTTAAAGTTAATTAAATTTGTTCCTATATTATGGTAAAAACTTGGCAAAAGTGCTTAATTATCAACGTCAATCTGCTGGACACTGGTTCCTAAGTGCTGGTTTGGACAAAGTAGAAAGCTGAAAATAAAACAGAGTTATTAAGTAACTTCCGCAAGCGACGAATCATTTTATCAAAATGAACAAGAAACACGCACGCACATACACATACACCTCCACCCACACCTACACACACACACACACCTACACACCGCACTACATACACACCTACACACACGCACATACACCTACATACACACCTACACACATGCACTCAGAGGTAGTCATGGCTATCGGACATGCGCGTTTACTGTCCTTAACATGCCCTTAACACGTATGGCTGCTTAGCGCTGTCTTCTTTAGGTATTATCATAAGCATTTCAGATAGCTATATTTCTGATCTCCACCAGCAGAGATGCATAGTTAGTAGACAGTTAAGGAATCAGAATGCTTCTACTCTATTTTCATTCTGAAAATAAATGTCTGTTTACCTTGATTGATTATCCTAATGCATTATACAGATAATGGCATGAGAGAACGAGGATATTTGCCTCAACGAACGTATAATCTAAACTACCCAAACAAAATAATGACTGATCGACTCTAGAGATAGATATCTAGTCTGCTTTTCCACGTCTCTCAACACTATTTCTTACTGCCTCTAACTACGAGTTGCTTAGAGATGCTATCTTATTCGTCCCCAGTTTTGGAGTGTCTCACTGGGTTTCAAAAGTGATAATGTTAATTTAAGTTAGAAGTCGAGATCTATCTTCTCTCTCCACACAACCCAGCCAGTAAATTTTCTTTACCAAAGGTATGGTTCCCCATGGCCACCCAGTGTAATACATCACTCCATACGACAGAACATAGCTAATACGTGAGTAGGCCTTCCCTCAAGGCAATCAAAGCAACCAGCACCTTTACGAAGTTCTAGCCATTGTACTCCAGCTGTTTGGCTTAGGTCTTTCCTTAACAGTAATACACATTCTGAGTCATTAGAGAGTGTAGGTCAAGAGACACGAGATATGTATCATCAGTTCCGGCTGAAGGAGACTTCGTATTGGGAGTCGTTGATTGACCGGGAGAGAAGAAATCCACGTCGGCTCTGGGCGGCGATTGCGGACGTCCTTGGCCGCTCTACAGCCTCCACCTCTCCACCTGAGAGTCTCAGGCTGAGACCCCGTTCACCGCAGACGATTACCTCAACTTTATACAGGCTAAGCTTGATTCTACTCGCAAATTGACCGAAAACTCCCCTCCTCCTGTCTCCTCCTCCACTGCAGCTGTTCTCTCTTTGTGGAAACCTCTCCAACCTGATGCTACCCGTCAACTCATAATGGACTCTTCTTCCAAGTCGTGCGAACTTGACTTACTTCCTCCATTCTTAGTTAAGGAATTTATTGATGAACTTGTTCCATTTTTGGTAATACTATGTAACTTTTCGCTGGCCCAGGGCTACGTACCTGCATTTCATAAAGGCATTAAAGGGGCTGTGGTTTTCCCTTCCATCAAGCGACAAGGACTGGTCTTGACCCTGGTTCCCCTTAAAATTACCGCCCTATCTCAAACTTGTCTTTCCTCTCAAAGCTTCTTGAGAAATGTGTGTCTGTGCAGCTGGTCCACTACCTTGACCTACACTCTCTAATGTCTCCTCTTCAATCTGGATTTAGGAAATTTCACTCGACGGAATGTCTTATGGTGAGTCTTCTGGCTTATGTATTTCATGCCGTTGATCGTGGCCATGTCACTCTAATTTCCCTCTATCATGACATTAGCGCCGCTTTCGACACTGTTGATCGCACCATCCTTCTTGACCGGCTGTCTAACTATTTGGGATTACTGATTCTGCTCTTCACTCGTTCCGCTCATTCCTTACTGATCGCTCTGTCTTGGTAGTTTTTGGTTCCACCCGCTATGCTTGGGTCCCCCTCTCTTACGGCTTACCTCAGGGCTCGGTTCCTGCTCCCCTTCTGTTTGTCCTGCATACTTCGGATCTGGCTGGGGTCCTTGGTCCACTGGGTGTCCTATCCCACCAATATGCTGATGACACGCAGGCTTCATGGACCTGCAGACACAGCTGCTGCTATGGTTGAGCGTATTATAGAGGTTTCAGCTGCTCTTGACCTATGATTATTCTCAAATCGCCTACGTCTTAACCAAGACAAGACTCAGTACATCTGGCTCGGTAGTCGTGCCCAGCTTACCAAGATTAATGCTGACTCCCTTCGTCTTCGGTTTCCAAATATGCACTTCTCTTCCTCTGTCCGTGATCTTGGATTCATTCTCGATCCTCTCCTCTCTCTGTCTGATCACGTCAATAGTGTCTCTCGTTTCTGCTTCTACTACCTATGCCAACTCCGTGCCATCCGCCAATCACTAACATTGCCCGCTATCACGACTTTGGTCCATGCATTAATCTGTTCCAGGATTGATTATTGGAATGCGTTGTACATTGGTCTCTCCTCTACAGATACATCTAAACTTCAGTCCATTCTAAACGCTGCCGCCCGCCTCATAGGGGGCATTGCTAAGTTTGACCCTATCTCCTATTTTATCCGCGATTCCCTTCACTGGTTCCCCATCCGCCAGCGCATCCAATTCAAAGTCTGCTTCCTCATGCGAAGCTGTCTTGCTGGCTCTGATCCTCGTTATCTTAGAGTCTTTTTGTACCCCAGTATCTTCTTTGCACAGTCGTTCCTCCCTTAGGTCCTCGGCCCGTGGTTACTTGGTTGTCCCGCGGGTGCGTACTTCTACGGCCCAGTCTAGCAGTTTCGCTATTGTTGGTCCCCAATAGCTGGAACCAGTTACCTTAGTCCCTCTGTCAGGACTGACCTTTCCTCTATTTCTTTTGATCAGTTCCGCCAGCGCCTGAAAACCTCTCTTTACCAGTGACGACATTGGCCCGGGTCGGGAGCGCCTCTGTTTTTGAGTGGCGCTATATAAATGCTCGATTACGATTGCGATTACGATTCTTGTATATATTATACATTATTATTATTATTACTATTATTATTATTAGACTGTCATTTATAGCGCGCCTAAACAAAATAGGAATCTTGCACAAAATCGCGTTACAGAAAAATCAATCATAGTAAATCTTAAACAGATATGATTTAAGGTTAGTTTTGAAAATCGATAATTTTGAGGATTTGATTTATATATAATATATAATATGTATCATAGTATATATCTGTATATATATATAATTAGAGTGCAAATAAAATTTGAAGTTTCAAAATAAATGTCGACTATGGTTGTTTTTGTGTTCCATCTTGGAAACATTGTCATTTTGTAAATGAGATGAAAATCTGAATATAGATTTAGAACTTCCTCAAAGCTCCGGAATAATTGTCACTTAGAAAGCAATGTGATCCATTGCAAGTTTCAAAGATCCAAACAAATTTCAAGACTTAAATGCAAAATATAACGTTAAAGCAAAAACCACCGTCAGTCATTTGTCGTTTATTTATTCCATTCTGTGTTTTTGAGCATTTGTTTCGGTGGCACGCGACCAACTGCAGAACTGTTTCTCTTCTTCATTTCTGATCATGGATTCATTAACCTTCGGAGGCCGAAGCTCCGTTTCTGGACACGGAGGCCGAAGTGGGATAGTTTTCTACCCCAAAGAAATATGTAATATCTCAGCTCACAGGTAAGCTACAATGACAAATGAGGTGTCGATTCTAATATATCCAAGGTCAAGGAATCGAAATATCGCATTGTGAATAGTGTGGGAATAGTACTATCCAAGATGGCGGCCAATATGGCCGCCGAAACTCAAAAATATGTATATTTAAGCTCACAGATAAGCTATAATAACAAATGAAGTGTCCATTGTAATAGTTTCAAGGTCAAAGAATCGAAATGTTGCATTGGCAATAGTGTGGGAATAGTACTATCCAAGATGGCGGCCAATATGGCCGCCGAAACTCAAAATGTGTATATCTACGCTCATAGATAAGCTAGAATGACAATTGAAGTGTCCATTGTAATAGTTTCAAGGTCAAAAAAATGAATAATCTGCATGGCATAAGTGGGAATGTTACTATCCAACATGGCGGCCAATATGGCCGCCGAAACATAAAATGTGTATATCTACGCTCATAGATAAGATAGAATGACAAATAAAGTGTCCATTCTAATAGTTACAAGGGCAAGGAAACGAACTATCGCATTGGCAATAGTGTGGAAATAGAACTATCAAGATGGCGGCCAATATGGCCTGCGAAAACATAAAATGTGTTTATCTACGCTCATAGATAAGCTAGAATGACAAATGAAGTGTGTCAATCGTGATAGTTCCAAGGTCAAGGGGAATCGAACTATCGCATTGGCTATAGTGTGGGAATAGCACTATCAAGATGGCGGCCAATATGGCCGCCGAAACTCAAAATGTGTATATCTACGCTCATATGGCCGCCATCTTGGATAGTTCTGTTCCCACACTATTGCCAATGCGATAGTTCGATTCCTTGACCGTGAAGCAACTATTACAATGGACTCTTCATTTGTCATTATAGCTTGTCTATGACTTAGGCATGCACATTTATGACCGTGCGGCCATATCGGCCGCCAGGCCTAACGCAGCACTATTCCCACGCATTGCCAATGCGATAGTTCGATTCACTGACCTTTGAACTATCGCAATGGACACTTCATTTTGTCATTCTCAATCTATGAGCATAGATAAACCCATTTTATGTTTCGGCGGCCATATTGGCCGCACCATCTGAACCAGTTCTATTTCCACACTATTACCAATGCGATAATTGTTTCCTTCGACCTTGGAACTACAATGGACACACAACTGTCATTCTAGCATATCTGTGAGCGTAGGTACTTACATTTTATGTTTCGGCCGCCATATTGGCTATGTAACTATTCCCACTATTACCAATACGATAGTTCGATTCGCCCGACTGCTTGGAACTATCGCAATGGACACTTCATTTGTCATGTCTAGCTATCTATGAGGCTAGATATACATATTTTGAGGTTTCGGCGTCCATATTGGCCGCCATATTGGATAGTTCTATTCCCACACTATTGCCAATGCAATAGTTCGATTCCTTGACCTTGCGGAACTATCACAAAGGACACTTCATTTGTCATTATAGCTTATCTGTGAGCTTAGATACACACATTTTGAGTAATATCTGCTATAAATACATCTTCATTATGAACGAAAAAATTGTAACGCCGAGGCCGAAGTGGGGTAGATTTCTACCCCAGGACACTTTGAACTGAAATAACTTTCTCAGACAACATGACATGATGATCGTTTTGGTGTGGGAATATGTCGGGGTGTTAACTTGTAAACATGTGGAACGTCCAAGTTATGACTACCTACAGTTGCACCGCAATCAACATCCAAACACCGCTGGGGTAGAAATCTACCCACTTCGGCCTCCGAAGGTTAAAGGACTGCAAAGAGAGCTACTTTGCTTTCTCCGCCAAATCGTTCGTCACTCGTAGGGCAGATTTGATGTCTTTTGCCTCACTCTATGATTGTTCTGACTCCTATTGTTGCGGGTCTTGATCAAGAGAAGATTCATCCAATCCGAGGATCTGGAATATTTTGGTGGTAGACGCGGTGAAGAAATCGGGTAGTGCTTTGTAGGTGGACTATGCATGAGAGGAAGCCTCTTTGGACGTTCATCAGATCCATGATTTTGCACATGCTGTAGATCACACGCTGCTTTTCGTCGACAGTGACTGAATCGTCAAAAAGGCTGAGGCCAACCAGGGTCTCCGAGAAATACCAAAACTCAAGGTGTCGGGAAAATGCTGTTAGAGTAACATTTGAGACTACCTTGTCTGGGTAAGTAAGAATTGCCTTCAAGCATCGAAGATCGTTTCTTGGAGCTTCATTGGGTGATGCTAAGTTGAACCAGTACTTCACATCAATTGTTGTCACAAAAAGTGACACTCGAAGTAAATGATTCCACATCTTTCGAGAGTAGGACTGTCAAGATGCCCTCTCTGTGCTCTACATGTAATGTTGTTGAATTGGAAACCACGCTATGAAAAGTCACATCTTGATCGCCTAGATCGCACGTACCATCCAACGTCTTTCCTGCTGCTGGTTTTGGTGGCCGA
>JACEVL010002446.1:0-18165 GCA_020284085.1 Aporrectodea caliginosa
CTTTTCCGTTTTGCTCATCTGGAAAATCAACAAACAGACGAACTCAGTGATTGAGTATGTTGAGCATTTACAGAGAAAACCAAGTCAAACTCATTAACAAAGAAAAGGCAATGAAACGCTGAGGCTAAGACAGAAACTGGAACTTAGACCTATCTGTCAACACTCTAATTTTCATTTAATGTCACGTCACACCAACAGCCAGTCACATATCGAAAGCATCAAGCTGCCACCAATGCCACACCTGTGCCCTCAGTAAGTCAATTAAATTCATTAGCATAATAGACTCATTAGCATAATAAACTCATTAGCATAACAAACTCATCAGCATAATAAGCTCATTAGCATTATAAATTCATTAGCATAACAAACTCATCAGCATAATAAGCTCATTAGCATTATAAATTCATTAGCATAACAAACTCATCAGCATAATAAGCTCATTAGCATTACAAACTCATCAGCATAATAAGCTCATTAGCATTATAAACTCATTAGCATAACAAACTCATCAGCATAATAAGCTCATTAGCATTATAAACTCATCAGCATAATAAGCTCATTAGCATTATAAACTCATTAGCATAACAAACTCATCAGCATAATAAGCTCATTAGCATTACAAACTCATCAGCATAACCACCTCATTAGCATAATAAACTCATTAGCATAATAAACTCTACGGCATAATAAACTCATTAGCATTACAAACTCATCAGCATAACCACCTCATTAGCATAATAAACTCATTAGCATAATAAATTCATTAGCCTAAGCTGCAGTTGAACTGACAAGCTCTGCTGAAAATTGTAACATGTAAGTAACATTCAAGAAACTGCAGTTCGAGCAAACATAACCAAGAGCATTAATTAGAAACTTCTGCAGAACCAGTGTCTAATGCCGGAGTTGGGCTGGGAGCGCCTCTGAGCATAGGTACAGGTATCTTGGAGGGGAGCTATATAAAGTCCTCTGAATGAATGAATGAGTCCAATGCCCAAAGCAACAGGAAAGCCAAGTAACAGAAGGATATAATGAGGAAAATTTGGATGGCTATAAATTTTGCTAAAAAATAATGAGCATTAGTTGCTCGTTTGTCTCTCTGATCTTTACCATAACTGGCAGTTACGAAATATATGTACGGAAAGAAATAATGAGGCAACAGGGAGCTACTACTGGCTGCATGTTCATCGTCCTTGGTCTTTTACTGGAATTTAGCCTGCAACGGGAAAGCAGTTTAAATTCTATAAATTTAATTAATTTCAAATTTGTAAAGCCAATGGTATTAGTTTATCATGGAGCGGAAGATTTTAGGAAAGGAATCGCATTCTAAATGAAAAGCAGGTCTTGCCTCCATCTTGGCATTGGTCCAACGTGGAATTTCGACAATCATGTTGAAGACGTCTGATGAACTGCCTTTCGCATGCAACGGAATGTCGTGGAATGGAGAGATGAACCCACCCGGTCCAACTGCAGAAGATGAAAGAACATCATCGTCAGCATATCATCAACATCATCATCATAATCACAGAAAAATGACAGAAATATTAATTATGATTAACATTGTATAATCATCATCGTGTTTGAGAATGCTTTCACCTGTGGCTGCTCTTAGTGCTCTACTCTATCGATAATGGAGGAGGACGGGCTACCATCTAGAAGTTGAGAGCAAGTGGATAGAGACAGTGCATTCCAAAGAGAGGGATCAATTGAGGTAAAGGACTGGGATTGAGCCACAGCTGTTCTAGTATGAGGAACTAGATGATCAAGTCTGTTTGAAGAGTGGAGTAGATGATGCAAGGAGGCTGAAAGAGGCCAGAGTAATACATCAGCTAGATATTTTGAGGCAAGACCCCTTTGTGCCTTGAAGACCAGAATGAGGCTGTCACACAACTGAACATTTCTTTTAACGTCTCATACATGTATACTACATTTTATTTCTCATCAACATAATCCATACAGTTATACTTTTACATGTATAAATCACAGTTGGCATGGAAACAGTTTCATTATGTGAGTTTCTTACCCAACTTTCACATCTTAAACCATTTCTCTTTTCATCCCAACTTTCAAATCATCCCACATTCTTTAACCATTACAGCTGGCATACAGACCACTTCTGATCAGTTGCTATTAAAGTGCTATATAAATCTCCAAATACAATTGCAAATATAATGTACAGCACCTGTATATGGACCTTCATCACATGCCCTGTTTTTATTTCTCACCAACGTTTTGAACAAATCTTGTCTGCCCCACTCCAAACTTGATAATCTTCAGTCTAGCCTTCTCACTTTTACTGTCACTTCATTTTCACTTTACCCTTGACCTCCTGGAAACTGGACTGATCCCTGGAAAGTGAGGTCGGACCTGCTTTTGACTACCCTTCATGGGAAAACCCTGCTACTTGATGCAGTGCTCGTGAATAAGCTGGTGCCCTGGCTTAACTTTCAAGCGGCACTTTAGAAATTTATTATTAGAGTTACCCTTGCATTGTCCCATGTAAGGGGAAGGGAAATGCATCATCAGTGGAAAATAGTATGAACCAGCAGAGAGAAGTAAATGTAAATGTTCATGCTTTTTCTACGAATGACCACTTCACCCTGTTATTACAACCTGTTCATCATGGCTGCTTACTTTATTACTTACTTACATTATATACATCAATGTACCTTACTTAAAAGCCCATTCAAATATTTACTTAAATGCTTCCTTAAATACTATTTACTTAAGATTTCTGATAACATCAGACGGCAAAATTCTTAATAATCTTCAGGATAAAAAAATACATTTTACAAGATGACAATAAAAATAATTGATGCAGTGCTCGTGAATAATAACATTTTATTATTATACTCTGGCTAATTTACTGAAGAATAGGTCCAAAGCCGTTCCATACAATTACATAATCTTTCAGCCTATAACCTATACACTTCAAACTGTTGACACTGACTTAATCGTAATCGTAGGCTAATCTCCAAACTTCTAAAGCGCCACTCGAAAGCCAAGCGTAGGGCACCAGCTCATTCACGAGCGACGTTAAATTGTGCAAAAGCTTCGGGCAGCATTTCTAAATATTAGTAATTTAGGTAAATCGTCATTTTAAAACTGTTAACGAATCGCAAGTCTTTAAAGACTCCGTTAAATAATCAATGCCAACGTTAATTAAGAGGAGATAATTATTTACCGAAGTAGACCTTGTAGTTGAGCGCGTACTGAGAGCCTCTTTCCACAGTAGAGTATGACATCTTGTCACTTAACAACAACCAGAAATTAAGAATCCTAAATTAAGAATATTAATATTTAAACCGTTTAATCGAGAACTGATGCAATTGAACACCCGAACACTGGACCTGTCACATTACAGCATAGCACAGCTAAAGTTGTACGGCGAAGTGAAGCTTCCGGCTACTGAACTTTTGCCTCACATGACGTCACAGGCAAGCACACGGAGAGTTCCAAAGAGTTCTGCAGTGTTGCCAGGTACTTTCCGGAATTCCCGTCCAAAGGCTTCCCGAAATCCGCCCAAAAGTAGCCCAATACAAATAAAACGTAAACAAAATGAAAATAGTTGAAAATTGTCAAAATTGCTGCAATGTTTATTTCTATTTGAATGTTTGGTAACTTCTTTCATCGTAAAGTTCAAAAATTGAATGCATCTGAACAGGCAACAATTTGTTCATTAAGCAGCTCCACAAGCCAAAAGTTTGTATGTGTTTCCACCTGTTAAAGTAATTATAGCGGACTAAGAACTTGATCTTTTAGCTTTAAAAAACAAACAAACCCGCGGACATTTAAAATTTTCCCGCGACAGCTTTGAAACTAGCCCAATTGGGCGGGAAAACCGTGGAACTGGCAACACAATTAGGCCTAGTTACATTAAATAGGCTGCAATAGGGCCTATATGTTTGTATGTGTTTCTTCCTGTTAGCGTAATTATGGCAAACTAAGAACTTGATCTTTTCATCTTTCCGATTGGCAAACAAATTCGCTTTAAGCCTATTTAGAGATACCTGCTGTAGGCCAATTAATTAGCATAGACAGGCCTACGTCGGCCCTTCTTCAGGCGGATTATTAGGCCTAAAAGTCAAATTGAGATCGAACTGTCCTGGTCTTACCTCATCTGGGCAAAACAAAAAGCGTATTTGACATTTGTCTGGTTTAGCCCAGCTGCATTGAAATAGCAGGAAAGTTGTGTCTGTACGGAAAAACCTCGAGAAAAAACCGGTGTCCGATTTATTGCCGAACGACAATTAGTGGTAATTATTAAAATAATTTTGAAAATTGTAATGGGCTTATAGCAAAAACCCTAATAGACATAGCCTACTGTAAGTCTATGTAAACCAACAGGTCCACATATTTTTTGCACTGAACTATACTCCAGGGTAGTGTGATTTAATGTGTTATATTGCATTGTATTGCATTGCATTGCATTTGTTGTATGGAGTCGTTTTGCATTGCATTGCATCGTATTGTATGTTTATGTATTGTATTGCAATTGTATTGCATTTAATTGTACCACCTATTGCATTTTTTTATTGTAGGGGTTGCATTTTATTGTATTTCACGGTATCGCATTGTATTGTATTGCATTTGATTATATCGTATTGCTTGGAAATGTATTGCATTTTACTGCATTGTATTGCATTGCATCGTATAGTATTGTTCATTACGTTGAACATGCTTCAAATCAGAAACTCTGTGTTCCTTTATGAAGCCAGCTGCATTTCGTCATATGGGGAGCTGTTGGTTCCGCGCTCCTGTAGGCCTACAGCCATGTGGAAATATGGTGGTGTATCATGCAATGGACAGTCCTGGTGGAACAGTCTTCCATTTACAATTAGAAATTTACCTGCAAAATGGCTCCAGAAATATTTTTGAGATACCTTAAGACGCATATATTTGTCACATCGGTTAGACTGCCGTGTTTCAGCGCCTATAGGTCCCCTAGTTGAGATGCGTTAAAGGCGAAACGCAATTTTCTGGAACGATGGTGGTCTTTTGTTCAAATAAAAATAATAGACATACATTGGTATCATAGGCGTAGCTACATTGAGGCACGAGGAGGCAGTTGCCGCCTCTTGTCTTTTTATATATGCCCTACTGGAACTTCTATAGACCAATGACCCCAATGACCATGATTTTGCCAATGGTCTGTGAAGTTGCCTCCTCTTGAATTTAAGTCTCGCTATGTGCCGGATTGGTATGACGTAGGACATATTGGCCTTGACTACTGTAACTCGCTTCTTACCGCTATCACAAGGAGCATCTAAATCTGGACTCTGTAGTTTTATGCTTCAAAACTAAAAAAGTCCAGGGTTCAGAACTCTTTGGCCAAAGCCATAACTGATACGTTAAAAATATGAGAGTAGGCCTATGACCTCTGTACTTGAATATTGCATTGGTTTCTGTCAGCAAACAATCTGTCTAAAATTAGGGTGCATAATAGGCCTATAGAACACTGTAATCTGACCAACCACACTGTCTAAATTCAGTCCTCATTCCGCAGACGAGTTATTGTACAAAAAAATCATCCGATCGTCTTTCTCTGGTTCTTTCAAAAACAAAAGCTCATATCAATAATCGGTGAAGCGGCTTGACTGTTGGAAGTTGACCTGACTACGACCTGGCTTTGTTGCGAAATCGATTGACACCTTACCCATGAGATGCCAGTGTCGTAGAAGTTTCTAATTAATAAATACTACTACTACTGCTGGTGGTGCTGCTGCTGCTGGTGGTGGTGGTGGTGGTGGTGGTGGTGGTGGTGTTGCTGCTGCTGCTGCTGCTGCTGCTGCTGCTGCTGCTGCTACTACTAATAATAATAATAATAATAATAATAATAATAATATAAAAATAATAAAAAATATAGACTACTGAATAATAATAATATCAATAAAATAATAATGCATGCCTACATAAATGCATGCATACATACACACATGCATATACGCATCCATCCATACATAGTACATACACACACACACACACACACACACACACACACACACACACACACACACACACACCGAATACATCAGAATAAGGTTCTTCCCTCTTTTAAGTTGCTTTCTTTGAAATAGATTACAAGAGCAGTTTTTCAATGCGTAAGTGCATGACCATGATGTGATCGCGTTTGGTGCTTCACTACCCAGCTTTACTTTGTTGCGAAATCGTCAAGCTTAATGAGACAATTGTTGATAACAAGGAAAATAAAAACATTGGTAGTCGTATGAGCACATTCCATATGTCCAAAAATAGTGCCCAGCTTATTGACGAGCGCTGGACTGTACAGAGATACACTAGATAGTACAAGATCTGGCGAGATACGCAGAGAACCAGAGACAGAGACAGAGACAGATACGCAGAGAACTAGAGAGAGACAGATATTGTCACGGTATAGATAACTGGACGTTTGTTTGTTTATCTACTCTAAACGATTAATCATGTTTGTTTATTTACACTATATGTTTGTCTATCAGAGTGCTGTTTGGCAGCTGGTACAATAAAAATATACTTACTTACTTATTTATGCAAATGTAGATATGTTACATGTATACACTCGGCCACCCTTTCTCAGTCATCATTCGCCAAGATAAGCCCTAAGAAAGAGTAGGAGACTGTTGAAGCGGAAGAATATTGCAAACGGGCTGACGATCTCGATGAAGATACGACTGCTCTTCGAGATCTGCTCCATCCTTTCGAAGTCCGCGCTGAGGATGCTTTCGACGATCCACGAGGCTCCATTGCAGAGGGCCTGATAGAGAAGGATCGCTTTGAAGACGGCCTCCAGCCTCCGCACCCGGGGGTCGCTCCGGTCCGTCTCCTTCGGCTTCACGCGGTCACAGTAGAACATGAAGGGAACTTGGACGATCAGTTGGACGACGCTTGTCATGCGGCAGGCGATGACGATCGCGGGCCTGACCGTGGCCGATGGACAGCCCTTGATGCAGGCGGTCACTGTGACGATCTCAAGCAAGGCTGGACCGAGCCCTGTCAGAAGGACCATGTAGTCGATGCCTCGCATGACCTCGTTGCGGTAGACGAACGAGCGACTGCAGAGGAAGCCGACGAGGCTGAGGAAGGTCAGCAGACACCAGTAGACGATGCCGCAAGAGTAGTACACCTCAAGGACATCGAATTTGCCGAAGAGACCGGTCTCGAAGCTCAGGTACCCCAGAACGCAGTAGGCGACGTTGACGATCACTCCCAGGGACAGAATCAAGGTGGATCCGGAGAAGAAGGACGTCAGCGGGACCTCGACCGACTGATCCCCGATCGATCCAACGGAAACAGTCCCGTCGAACTCTGCAGGTCTCGGCGGCGGTGGCTGGATTCGTCTGGTCTTCCTCCGCGGCACCTTCGGAGGCGTCTGCAACGGTCTGCAGTTGAACAGCTTGTCGGCGATGAACTCGCCGAAGAGGAGGGTGAACTCGATGGCGAACGGGTAGAGAAAGAGGTTGACGCTGCGGAGGGTCGACGATTCCTTGGCCGTCTGGTTCAGACACTTCTTCAGGTCGTCGTTAGTGATCAGGGACAGGTTGCACGGTCCCGTCTGATTTGCGTCCAAGATCGACTTGTACTTGAACTCGGTTTCGTAGAGCAGCGAGATGAACCAGAGTCCGAGGTTGACGGCCATGACGAAGACGAGCCCCGTCCGGACGTCCGTTCTTCTCCGGAAGTGGCTCTTGTGGAACTGGAGGCAGAAGAACAGCTCGGCGCCCATGAAGATCGGTCGCACGACGTGAAAGGCGATCTCGACGACGTGCTTCCGGTAGATTTTGGATCCGCAGTACTTGAACACCTCGTTACATCCGGCTCCAACGATGATGTTGAACAGGTCGAGGGCGCAGGAGAACGGGTAGAAGAACAACATCCCGACAACTGGGAGATAGTTGCGAAGGATGTGTTTCAGCTTTTCGCGAACCGATCTATGTACTGACGACTGGGAGACCGCTATGGCCACGTCGTTTCTGCAGTACAGGCAGAGGATGACTCCAGTTCCGACGGTCATGAGCACGATGAGGGTCAGCTGAGGTGACGAACTGTCCCTGTCGGCAAACATATACGCGGACAGTGACTGCGAGAAGACCAGCGCGACCATGAGCAGTAGAACGTGCAGCAGCGTCACCATGACAAGTTGGTCACTTACAGACCTCTGCTCGTCTTCAGCACCACCTTCGCCGCCACAGGCCAAGTCTTCTACGTTTCCGGGTGGCTCTTGCGACTGATTCCGATGCCTCAGTGCCGAACGCAGGGCTCCACTCTGCGCGGGATCTTGGCGGAGCTCAGACCGACCATGAAGGTCCGGGTTAGACTGGCGTTCAGTATCTGCGGGTTGTGCAGAGTTGACAGAACCATAATCATGATAGTGAAGGTACTGGTTGCTGCCGTTCTGGATATCATCTTCCTCATCCTCCAGTTGGTGATCCTCTGTGGGCTTGGGGGACAGAGCTTGCAAAATCTCCGATATCATTTCTCCATCTTCGGCGAGGGTACCAGACAAGAGTGGAACCTTTTCACTCTCACGCTCATTCATGTTGGACATCGTGGTGATAACTGAAGAATAACAGAAAGAGATAACATTTTAACAGAATGAACGTACTGCCATTACAATCTGATAAAGGCCCAAAGACATTTTACTAACTTGCTCTCACCCCGTCTTTTTTTGGATTGTTAATCATTCGTAGTCTGTCCTCCGAGATGTATAGAGATCTATAATAGACTGGTTCCGTCCAAAGGACTGTTTAGTTAGAAAGCGGCTTTGCTTATAGAAGTGACCGTCGATAGAAGTCTTGTGCGTTATGATAACGAAGTTGCCAGCATAGGCGCCGACTTTTAGTAAAAGGTACTGGGGCAAGAATTTCGTTCCCATGATTCCGTGATCGGACGATCCCTTCGCCTATCCTGCTCAAGGGCCGTTTTATCCTATAGCCTATAATAGGCACAGTAGGCACTGTGCCTAGGGCCTACGAACCTTTCAGGGGCCTACGAAAGTCTGAAAATGAGATATTGAAAAATAAGCTTAATGATTGAATTTGACTCGAAAATGAAAAAAGGAGATTTCAATTTCTAAATTAATATTTTTGTTACTGTACTGAAATAGTTTAACTACAAGATAGGCCTATTAACTAAAGTTAAGTTGAGTTGTGCAACAGCCTAGACTATGCGAACTTTACAGCTCTTTTCATTAGCAAAATCACTTATATTACAGGGGTGTCAAAGAGCCAACCCAAGGGTCTGGCCCGCCGATGATTTATTTCTGGCCCATGCACAGAGAATTGCCTAAAGACTACGCAATTTGAGAATAAAGATTAAATTTGTCATTTTTAGAGGGTTCGTGAGTTTTATTTGATGTTTGTACTGTTAATGAAGGTCAAAATTAAGATTTTTAAACATAATTTGATTGTTTGTATGGTAAAAAAACAAACCGCACCGTTTAAGATTTAGTTTTGCAAAACTTTTCTATGGACGGGCTCCCTCCCAGACCCTGTCCGATTTTGCTCAGGCGCCGTCGGCACCCTGTCCCGCCACTTGCTGGAAAAATATTGCCACTGGCTCGCCATTAAAAACATCAATTTCAGAGCTGGCAGTTGAGTTGGGGCCTATGAAAGCAAGAGTGCCTAGGGTCTACGATCGACGACCTTAAAAACGACCCTGTCCTGCCCTGTCTTCCCTCTCCCGTAGTCCCCCTTTCCTCCAGCCCTTTCAACTGGACCAACTATGCAACATGCAGTGCTTCCTCTTTGCTCAATCATAAAGACGAGCAAACAACAACCATGAGTAGGCCTATTACTTACAAAAAAATTTCAATTTTCTGTAACTACTAACTAATACTAACAAACTACTTTCACTAACAAATCTCATGTTATCGCAGTTAGGCTACAGATACACCCATAAAGTTTGCCAGTTAAGACACTTGAGTTACCGGTACAGTCTTACTTCAACTTCATGGCGGATGTATTTTGCCGAACAGTGCATTTAGCCTACTTACGAATTCCTACAGAACTGTGTCAATGTCCACTGCTTCCAGGTGTACTCGATGACAGTTCAAAAGTGCAATGTTGTTTAATCTTGTTTGTGTCATAGTGTTTCGCAGATACGTTTACAGTCGCCTAAGACCAGAAAATGCCTTTTCAGCAGTAGGCCTACATGTAGCGACAGGTACACTTAGCCACGGATACGTCGTGAGCCAATTATTATTGAATGGTCGCTTACCAGTTCTCGCACGGGCGGCACGTCCATCGCTTTCAGGCACTGTGTAAGCAGTACCACTAGTACTAGAGGCCGCTACAGCCGCTTCAGTGAGTTGTGACAGTTTCACTGGCGGCGGCAGCAGCGGCGGTACAGTCTTCTGTTGCGGTACTTCTAAGCGCGAACGTTTCACAACAAACTTATCCATTGCAATTGCAATAGTAAGTCACTAGTTAGTAACCTTTAAGACTGTGACCATCAATAATTCAATCCTGAAAGATTTTTTAACACTTATAAGCACTAAACTTAAGCTTTCAGAGAGTGGCGTACCGATCCGTTTTCGCGCTACCCAATAATTTTCCGATAGGTCTACGTTCAACTGAGCTTCCCTAACTTTTGCTGTTCTGTCTATCTTAACGTATGTAAGCATGGAGGGACGGAGGGACGGGCGGGTTAGAGAGACAGTTAATGGCAGAGACATTGACATGCCATACAAGATTGACCTTAAATTGACCCTCACTGCGATGGAGCGAAGTGTCTTACTCTCAGGATGTATAGGCTAAACGTTTCCAAGTGCAACCGATCGAGTCATCCCCATACAAAACGCATGCACAGTGAATGATTCACCCTCGATATGAAACTCTACCCAACATAGTTTCAGCGCTCAGACAGATGAAACATGTCCATTAACGAATTATCACACATGCAGCCTGCCATTTTCTAAGAGTCTCTGGTATGTAGGCATATCAAATTTCTAATGCAGGCTGAAGTTAAACCCGAGTCACACAGCGTTTTATAAGCGGCTTTTGATATGGCATTTTTCTGAATATGGAGGCCGCAGAGGCGCTCCTTGTTCTTTAAATAAAAATGAATAAGTTTTATTAAGCATTTTGAATTTTCAATGGCCAAAAAGTACTGGGGCGAAACTATACTCTCACCCCACAACCTTGGCGAGTACTGGGGCGAAAGTCCCTGTTGCCCCTGTGGAGTCGGCGCCTATGGTTGCCAGATTAGAATAGCTTAGATTATATCAGAAGCGCCTGTGAATAAGCTGGTTCGCGAGACTTCGCTTTTTGGGCACTGCAGAAATCTCGAGATGACGATTACGATTAGGCCTATTATTGTGTTTGATTGGAATGCGCTGTATCAGATTAGACTAGATTAGAATAGGTTACGTTGTGTTGCTTTAGATTAGATTAGCCTAGATACTGTTATGTATGATGAGTTGGTCGTTTCGACTACGAAAAGTGAAAATCGAAATAATGCACATCTCCGAATTTTATCATCACTCACTGTTAAACCCTTACCAAAAAGATACGCTTAGGTCAATTTCCAGCTTTAATTCAATCGAATAAGATCAAATCCGATTCGCAGGAATCAAGTTATTGAATCGGTTACGCGATAAAATGACATCAATTTAATTGTAATTGTAAACCTCTAACATTATCTCATCGCCAGGAACAAAGCTGTGTTCGGGAGACAAGTTCTGTCGTCACTATCTCTGCGCCCACTATAATGGGTGTCTCGTCATATTTTACTGTCTGCGAGTTTCCTAGCATAAAGTAAACCTAAGATATAATATCGGAGATCGAGTTGCTCTTATAGTTTCTCCATTGAAACACTGACATTTGGATTTGCGTTGGTGTATGGCGTGGCATGGTTACTTCCCATAACGAAGCCAATATTAATAGTAACTGTTGGGGATTTTCGTGACGATCTGAAGGAAGGATGAGCTCAGCTGCCTAAACAATTCGTCGTTCGAGACCTAGGCATGCTCTTACAGACGGCTAGTTATCCATGGATGAGCACGCTGACTGTATTCAGGTCCCCTCTGCTTCAGATACGGGTCATTGGACGCAATCTATCGTTCAGTGACCCTTTTCAGACGCGTTCAGCCTGATGTGGCTTATCAGCATGCATCTTCAAATTGCCTTATTTTTACCCACGACTTTAGGTCAGTTAATAATAGGCCTAATAATAATAATAATAATAATAATAATAATAATAATAATAATAATAATAATAATAATAATAATAATAAGAATAATAATAATAATAATAATAATAATAATAATAATAATAATAATAATAATAATAATAATAATAATAATAATAATAATAATAATAATAATAATAATAATAATAATAATATTCTTTATTGAAACAATCCGGTTGACAAACCGCAACCGGTTACAGTGTACAGTTATGCAATTGAAACAATTAATTCACAAGAACACAAATGACAGAAGACATAAATCTTAACTACTAACAGAACAGACAGCCTGCAATACACGGCGCTAATAGCAGCCTACAAAGCATGTCCGCCTACGCGATCGATCTTGGTACCTCTCGCTCTCTATGCCAGTGTGTTATGACTGTTATCCAATGCGCTATCGGGCATAAAGTTAGATAGTCCTTTGCGCAAACTGTATTACATGTACTGTAACACACTGTACAGCTTGATTGTTGAATAGTACGCCTAATACACAGGCACGAAGAACATGACGATTCCGCTAGCCCATAAGGTTGACTCAGCCTTCCACTCCCTAGGGACAATGGTAAATGAGCAGCAGTAGGACGGATCGGTGCCTAACACAGGCTGCCACACAGAAATAAAATCAACTCCTGTTTAACTTGTTATCATGTGTTCCTACTATTTCATGTTATCATAGGCCTACTGCGGCTTGTCAGTTTGAATCGAATAAACGATAATTATTATTATTATCGTTATTATTAGTTTTCACCGTATCCAAATGGGACCACTGAATGAAACCCGAGGCAATAATGATCCGATAAAATAAATAGGCCTTTTCCACTCGTGAGCCGACCAGGAGCAACTGCTGGAAATGCTGGTCCAACAAAGCAACTCCTTAATCGAGGTGGTCCCTATTATAGACTAAGCCATAATATCTCATCGTTCTTACTGCTCGAAGATCGCATTTTAGACACCATAGAAATAAAAATGTAATGCTGCGTAGTGTAAATCTCTGAAATTTATTTAGCTCACCTTTCTTAATGGACCACAGTCCAACCGTGCAATTTTTTTTCACACTTTCCGGAGAGTCCTGAGAGCTTAGAGGCAATTTACTGCCTTGGTATATCAAAGCTGTACTTCTGCGATTCAGGGCAGCTCTTTTAAGTCCTAGACCAGAAACGATCAATATGAGCGTAGGTAGGCTATTAATTTATACTTAGGGCCTTAGTCCTCTACAGCTGGCCTGCCGGTGTCACGATATAAGTTTCCCCACGAAACAGTCTCCCTCTGGCTGAAATAATGTTTTCCCGAGGCTCGATCTTTATCGGAACAAAGTCTCCCCTATTGAAATAGAATCTCCCAACTACGATACAAAGTCTGCAACTCTGCATCCACTACTAAAATCAACCCCTCTATTTCCGGTTGCTTTCCTATAGGCCTATAATTCTAAATAGGATTTAATATGTGCGTGTTCTAAAATAAATTACTCTTATAATTATATAGGCTAGGCCTATTGAACATGAAATAAAAACGAAATACGAAAATTATTAAATTAAATCAGACCTTCGGTATGAATACGAATGCCGCTAGAAGGCGCCACTGACGCGGTGTGAACCAGAAGGGTCCCGTACGCAAACCGTTGACAAAAACCGTCAGATAACCGTACCGGATAACTCGGTCAACCCCGTACGGGACCCGTGCGGTCGTGTTTGCTGGGTCGTTCTCTCCTGCGAGACCTCTCTGATTCTTTCTATAGACTACTTAAGACCTTCCTCTTTGACCGGGCCTGGGTCGGGAGCGCCTCTGAGTAGTTATCTTGAAGGGGCGCTATATAAATTCCATAGATAGATAGATAGATAGATAGATAGATAGATAGATAGATAGATAGATAGATAGATAGATAGATAGATAGATAGATAGATAGATAGATAGATAGATAGATAGATAGATAGATAGATAGATAGATAGATAGATAGATAGATAGATAGATAGATAGATAGATAGATAGATAGATAGATAGATAGATAGATAGATAGATAGATAGATAGATAGATAGATAGATAGAAATGTTTTTAGTAGTATTATGTGGCATGTAATAGCACCACTAGGATATCGGGTGCACTTAATTGTGTCATTAAATCGCAGTGGAGAGATTACACACATAATCTCCAAACTTCTAAAGCGCCACTCGAAAGCCAAGCGCAGGGCACCAGCTTAATCACGAGCGCTGACACACTGACATTACACATTGTACACATGAAGAAAATGATTCTGACTAGAAGTAAACATTTTACTGGTGCTAGTGAGCTCTGGTTTCTGAAACGATTCGGTTATTAGTAGGCCTAATCCCTGTCCCATTCACTAATTGATGCTGTATTCCCTATATCAGTCAGCGCTAACTAGCTTCACGCTGATTCTTTTAGTCCTGCAGGATATAATGTATCCACTACTGAAACTGTGTTGGATATTGGTCGTTTAACGCTATTTTCGTCTGATGCGTCAGGCCAGCTTATTAGCTATGTATACAAGAGTCAGAAACAATGCATACGAATAACTATAACTGTACTGGCTTCCTGCAACGAGCTAGCACTGGCTACTTTGCGATTCTTTATGCGGTTGAGGCTACCCTGCAACTGATACGTGCTTTCGCTTGATTTCCTGTGAATCATTTTATGCGGATTGGGTCTACCATTCATCCGTTCATCTGGCTAGCATATTAATTGTTTATTATTGTTAGCTGGTGTCAGGTTATGACCCAGAATAGGGAAATCATAACCAGTGATTGTAAATAAAAGTAGCCTACTGGCTTCCTGATAATTATTAGCTTGCCCTTGCAATGGTATGCCCTTGAATGCGCATACCATTCACAGAATTATGCCAAATACTCATTCAATAATCGCAGAAAAACCAAACCTATTTAGTATCGATAGGCCAATATAAAAGAAAATAAAGCCATGTAGTCCATGAAGCAAGTAAGTAAGTAAGTAGTTTATTCACCACAAAATAAAACAAAATGACAATACACAAAATTTACAAACCGAGTGGTGGGCTACCGGTGAAGTCTCATAGGACTCATCTGAGTCATCTCGCCGGTCACCCTACTCATCTCGCCGGTCACCCTAACTCATCTCGCCGGTCACCCTAACTCATCTCGCCGGTCACCCTAACTCATCTCGCCGGTCACCCTAACTCACCTCGCCGGTCAAGTACAGTCTTGAGACAAAGAGTAGTGAAGCATTCGTTGAACCACGGAATTATTGACTTAGAATGGATTTTGCTCACGGAGGTAACAAAGGCGCTAGAACAAAGTTGATTGGTTGACCACAAAGTGTAGAACACCATGGATTTATTCGTAGCTCAAGTTTATTTCTGAATAGGCTTAGATGGTCTCAACGAATTCAATATTTAGTTAGCATATAATAATATTTGCAATAAGTTGAATTAATAAGTAGGCCTATTACTTTGTGAAACAGTTCAAAATTATTTTAATGACTAAGGCTGAATGTGAAGCTTTGTTTAACCACATTACCAAAAAAGAATATCCATATAGGCTATATATATAATATATATATATTCTAAAGATGAGAAACGTCATAAATGTACTGGTGACTGTGTGACTGTTGCCTATCCCTTTGGAACAGACTCCCAAAAGACCTCCGCCATGCAGTTTGCTCATCATCCTATCTCGCCTCTTAACTCAAACTCTCCTCCGCTCGCACTCTCCTCTTCTGCTTTCCACTCACGACTGAAAACCGAACTCTTCAAGATATCCTACGTCCAAAAAATTCTAGGTATGGGTCGTCCATTAATTATGTCAACAAAATAGGGGGAGAAGTTTGACAGTTGTTGACAAGGAGGGGAGGGGGCTGTTCGGTACAATTTGACGTCAACAAATTTTTTCCAATGAATCAACACAGACCCTTCAAAATGGTAGCGAAAACATTAAGTAATGCTAAAAATGTATAAAGTGCTTAATGTCTAACACTACCATGGTGTAGGATACTCTTACACCATGACACTACTAAAAAGCTAGTAATAAACTAAACTCGTATATTTTGAAATTCGAGATTGCATTTTTAGTGTAAAATTAAAAAAAATGATTTTGCATGTATTGAGCCATTGTGCTTCTTTGTTGTAGGGGGGGGGGGTTGGGATTGTTGACATAATTTTTTAGGGGCCGTCAATGTTTGACAGTTGTTGAAAAGTGGGGGAGGGGTCAAAAACTGACTAAAATTTGTTGACATAATTAATGGACGACCCCTAAGGGCGTAAAAACGTCCTCTTTTTGAATTCTAACGGAAACACTGCCTATAATAGGCGTAGATCTACTTTGGAACATAATATGCCTCTCCACGATAGGAAATTGGGAAAGTCAATAATTATAGTCATCCACGAAATTTTGCATGGTCACTTGCAAGCGGTCTATTAAACTCGTTTAATTAAGTTTTACGACTACAGGTTGAAGTTGTTAATGAAAAACGGCAATTTATTTGTCTTTGGTCGTTCAAGTGAAGCCGGTGTCCCAAGATATTCTATCCCCTAAAGTATATCCCCCGGATGGAATAAACCGGTTTAGAGCATCCGGGGATAAACCATTCTACCCCCCCCCCATCGTCATACGCATCACGATAGCCAAGACGAAAATCCTGTCAAAGTGACAAAAACGAAGTAAATTAATTTGAGATCTTAAAATATTTTATGTGTACAATAAATCCCAAAGTACGACTGAATACACTTAGAAACCGCCAAAAATGCAAACTAAACCGAATAGGCCTACTCCTTTTCGCTAAGGGGGATATTCGTGTATGGGGGATACTCTATTTGTGAAACCGGCATAAGCTTGGATGACTCACTCGAGCCAACTTTGCGTCAAATTTTGCAGACAGCTATAATAGGCTACTTGTCACAATTAGGCTATACCTGGCCTACGTGAATTTTTTAAATCCTAGGCTAGATGAAATGTCGAATAGGCGTAACCATTTAATTTTTTTGGCAAGAAGAAAGATCATCGATAATAATATCGGTGGTTAAAGTGGTTTGGGTGAGCAGTGGGAACTCCAAAGAAGAGTTTTATTGGAAAGCGTTAGGCCTATTGTGTTATCATGGTTCCATTGCATGGTGAGCAAGCACAACATTTCGAGAGCAGTGGGAACGCCGTTCCCACAGTTCCCACACAACTTTAAACACTGAATAATATTAATAATATTCTTCTATATTATTTCAAACTGACAAGTAGCCTACACAGCCTATAGGCATGGACGCCTGTAAATAGCGTCCTTGCATAACAACAATACTGATAATACTGATGACGTATATTATAATAAACAAAGCCTTCTTGCGATGACGTCATCTTCTTGCGATGACGTCATCTCTTCATCGATTGTTTCATGTCTATAGGAAAGGAGCCGAGATTCATTTAGAAATTCGATACGAGGTTAAACAATTTTAACAGAAAATAATCGAAAATCGTCGCTTTGAAGAAGTAAAAATTAGAAATTCAACGAAGTCAGTTGAAGAAGACACTAAACGAACAAGAATCGTATTATGTGCGACACGCAATTGCCGTTTCGAACAGAAAATCATCAAAAATGTCAACAAGAGAGGTTGAAATTCGAAGTTTCGTTGAAATAACTGCATTTTTGAAGACGCAAACCGACCAGCAATCGAATGATCAACAAGAATGGCATTTCAAACAGTCGAACTGTCCATCAGAAAAGAGTTCAAACAGACAGCAAGATCTCTGGACCATTGTTTGCAGGCGACATTCACTTAAGGTAAGCCTCACATGAACAATGTTTTACAGTCACTGTGCTTAACATGAACAATGTTTTACAGTCACTGTGCTTAACATGAACAATGTTTTACAGTCACTGTGCTTAACCTCTGTGGCCTATGTATGGATCAATCTGATTACGGTTTGGTTTTTGTGCGCCATCGGCTGATGTCTAGTGCGTTAGACACTGCTGTGATACAGTTACTGGCAAACATTTAGTATCGTGGTGCAT
>JACEVL010002447.1:5000-20552 GCA_020284085.1 Aporrectodea caliginosa
TGGCTGTGGTTTAGGCTGCACCCGTTATAGCTCTCTCCACTGTCTAAAGGCCTACATCCCAGGATGTTTTGTAAACTCTCGTTTAGGCCACTTATGGAGATACTTAGACACTGTTATGAGGGCATATGATAAGCCATGAAGTTTTCACACGTTATGTAGACCATTGATTAAGCTTATTGTAATAAAGCAAAAAATTAAAGTGATATTTAGTAAAGAAAGATTGGATTAGCTGTAGAAAGCTGAAAATGTTAGCTGCAGTCAAAGTCTTCAAAGCCCATCGAAAATAAGACGTTTGGCTGTTGATGTGGCTGTAATTTTTATTATTGACACGACTATGACTAGGCTAACTCTGTTCGAACACTTCATGCTAAAAAAATGGTGATATATCTTTTCCGGACGACTGCAATAGTAATAAAAAATACAGCCCGTAAAAACAAAGTTTTTTACTATATCCATCTAGTATCCTATAATGCGTCTTATGAAGCAGTTACCTCTACAAATATATAGTCCGCGTTCATTTTACAACATAGCGTCCGTTTAATGATGCAGCGCGCCCGTTTCTGTTGCAGCCAATGGCAACGCTGGCCAATGGCAACGCTGCGTTTCGGAAAAGGGGATTCCCCGATTCGAAAAGTTTAGTCCCCGATTCTATAAGCTAGCCTTTTTTGGGGAGCTGAAATTTTGATAGAATGAAGTGTGTGCGAGGGCGAGTCTGTCTGCCAAGTTTCACGACGATTGAATGATTGTAAGTGATCGAACTAGTCGTCGCAAGATTTGACTTTTAGCCTGTGGCTCAATCAATCAATCAAGCAACCCGCAAGTTAAACTAGATGGATAAAAATAGAAAAGAAACATTCTTGCAATGAGAAGTTATAATGACTGTTTCAACATATTTTGACTGAAAACTAATTCCACCAGAAGTTGTAACCTCATCGATGCAATCACTTATATTTTCTCGTTAATTGAACATTTCCCTGGATATTTTTCTGTTATTAAACACTTATGTTCTCTAATGCAATAGCAGCTACTTATTATGGTTAGTGATTAAACTAATTTGGGACATTACAGTGACATAGTAAGCTATGGCTGCTATGCCTATAACACGAGACACTAAAATGATGATTGTGATTATTGTTCTCATTATTTTTCTTATTATTATTTTTTCCTTTGTTGATTTTTACTTATTATTATTATTATTATTATTATTATTATTATTATTATTATTATTATTATTATTATTATTATTATTATTATTATTATTTTTTTTTTACCCGAGGTATCAAGGATCCCTCAGGATTTATGAAAAATTGCTATAAGGAGCAGGAAATTTGTCTGCAGGGTCAGGCCTCGTCTTCAGGGTTTGCAGGAAAAGTGCCGTTGAATGCGACCAAGTTATAGCGTTGGACGCAAACAGACAGACGTTGGAAAAGAAATGATGTCTCGCGTCTGTCGCCACCAGTGAAAGACATACGACGGCCTAGTTCACTAATGAAGTCCAGAGCCGAAGGATTGAACGGGCCCAAAGTCTCGATGGCCACGGGCTGAAACAGATGAGATGTAGGAAGCCCCTGGTACTTCTGGATCTTACGGTTGGCCGCCTGCACTGAAGCGGGCGACCGAGCCGGCTGCGATGTAAGAGGCCGCACAAGTGTGGACAACCGTTGCGTCCCAAGCCAGGTACTATTATTATTATTATTATTATTATTATTATTATTATTATTATTATTATTATTATTATTATTATTATTATTATTATTATTATTATTATTATTATTATTATTATTATTATTATTATTATTATTATTATTATTATTGTAATTACTATTCGAAGGTTCTTTGTTGATTTTTACTTATTATTATTATTATTATTATTATTATTATTATTATTATTATTATTATTATTATTATTATTATTATTATTATTATTATTATTATTATTATGAACAATCTAGCATGGTAATGTCGAAGAAAAGCAGATGGCGTTTCCGCGTTGGAGAGCTACCGAGAGTCTTTGGAAAAGGTAGCAGGGAGCTTGTCTCGAGCGTGTCATGGGTTGCATCGGTTAACCTTCGTCCTAATTCCAACACAAAATCCAGTCCTTCAGTCCTTATTATTATTATTATTATTATTATTATTTTTTTTTTTTACCCGAGGTAGTAAACCGTAGTACTGATCCCTCAGGCTATCAAAACTAATATCCGGAGAAAGAGAGATGGTTTTCTGGAACGGTTTATCCCTCGGCAAGATCCGGCTGCATAAAAGAACCACGAAAAGCGATCGCGTTAAAGCGCTGTATAGCTACTGACAAGCGCTGGAAGAGGTAGCTTGTTTCCTTTAAATCTCCGGTGGTTAGGGTTATGCGATTCCCCAGCTCTCTGATGAAGTCCATGCCCGTGGTGTTTATAGGGCCCATGGTTTCGAACGCAATTGGCACGAAAAGGTGGGTCGAGATCAGCTGACTGTATTTTTCGTTTTTCCTATTGGCCGCCTGCTCCGCCGCCGCACCCGCCATGGCGGCCGTTGAGCGTAGATATGAGGGTGCTACGGTGTCCGTCACTGTGACGTCCCATACAAGGCTGCGTCCGCCTCGCCAGGGAATAAGCGTCAGACCATCCGGGCGCTTTCCATCCGTTCTTGACATTCCCGGAGGTTCCTTGATATTAGGGACGCCAGCACGCGAGAGGCCTCGGCTGATGAGGTCGTTCAAGATTGCGTGTCTGGCGAGCCTACCCGGTCCGAGTCCGCAGGACAGCCCGTGCGATCCATCCGCCGCCACCATCGCCCCGCATAGACAGATGTGCGGTTCACAGGTCGTTGCTCCCAAGCGCAGGCACACCGCGATTCTGATCGCCTCATCGTCCATCCGCAAACCGCAGGACGACAGTGGCAGCGCGAGCAGCCAGTCACCTGCGTGGGCCGAAGCCACCGCCCCGAGTCGGGCCTGATGATATGCGTCTTTGAATCCAGCACGAAGTGACATCGCTTCTCTCCGGATGAGGGGACCGTCACACTGCGACTGTTTCTTCGATCCCTCTCCCTCCGGTAGCGAGCCCTGACTCTCCTCCCTCCACCTAAGCGCCAGCTTCTCCAACACCTCGTCGTTGTCTGAGTGACTTGCTCCTAGCATTGAGGACTGGAGCGTGCGGGTGCCTGCAGCAGACGCCAAAAAGGCAGGTAATGCAAGCGAGGCAGCCCGTCGAATACCAAGTCCCCCGAGCTTGATTGGCAGTGACGCCTGGATCCATTGGTTGTCAGTCATGTCGATGTTCAGTATGGATCCCAGACCGTCCCTCAGCAGAGCGTCGTATTTGTTGATTAGTGTGTGGTCCATGCATGGGCAGCATCTTAAGGTGTGTAAGAGTTTCTGGGAGCTCATCGAGCTCCTGAGCAAGATGAGAGCGTCGTGTTTTGCGACTTTTGACAGTCTGTCGATGGCGGTCGCTAATTCTGCGCACCGATTTTCCAGGCATGAGGTGAGTGCTTCCTCGGTGGAAAGAGGAGCACCCAGTAGACATGCTGCATAATGAAATTGTCGCAGAGGCAACTTGTTACAATGAAAGCTAATTCTTAGTTTGTGAAGGTTTATTATTATTATTATTATTATTATTATTATTATTATTATTATTATTATTATTATTATTATTATTATTATTATTTTTATTTTTATTATTTTTATTATTATTATTATTATTATTACTACTACTACTACTACTACTACTACTACTACTACTACTACTACTACTACTACTACTACTACTACTACTACTACTACTACTACTACTACTACTACTACTACTACTACTACTACTACTACTACTACTACTACTACTACTACTACTACTACTACTACTACTACTACTATTATCATTATATTTTTAGTGTTTTAGTCATCATTATAATTATTATTATTATTATTATCATTATTATTATTATTATTATTATTAATATTATTATTATTATTATTATTATTATTATTATTATTATTATAACTTGGAAACACCCAAGTATCAGTATAATTATTTGAAAGAAACAAAAATGAAAATTCCTATTCCACAGCTATTCATGTAGAAATTACGCATAACTGAATATTAGATCTCTGTGTAAATATTTGTCAACTCTGTCCCACATCAAGAAATAGACGTCTACCGTTACTACAGATTTCCTTCTCAGAGTCTCGAACAATATCACGTTTCAAACAAATTCTGATTACGTGCTGTGCTCCAGCCTCCATGGCCCCAAGTCGACAGATTACCGGCCCAGTCGATAGATAATCGGTTCAGGTCGATAGATTATTGGACCAAGTTGATAGATTAGCCTATCGGGTCAACCAGACCGCCACAATCTACAGTCTCGAATTGGCCCGATAATCTGTCGACTTCAATCAATCAATATTCGTTTATTCTGCATAATGAAATTGTCGCAGAGGCAACTTGTTACAATGAAAGCTAATTCTTAGTTTGTGAAGGTTTCAAGTACGTTTACAGTCGGAGGTTATGGCATCAGGGTTGCTATAAGGTCGAATAACTTGAATAAGGTCACAATTTAGATTATTTAATTAGTGTTCCGATACAGGACTCTGGATACAAAGTTTAGGCTATGTCACCAGCTCACCAGTAATCTCGAAAGGAAAACTGATTGGACAGTAACTTGTGCCATCTATCGAGTAATACGCGCTCTATATTAATGGATAAGTTTATCAAATCCAGTTGACATTGTTTTCCAAAAATTACTAAGTCTATTAATTGAATAGGCTATCTAAGTTTCGCGAATTTTTGATTTAAACCATATTTATTTATATTTATTTTAAGTTTTTTAAAGGCATTCGATTAACTGGTTTAATTTGGACTAAATAAAACACCGGATTGTAAAATGTCTTGTGGCTTTATATTAAATTTTAGTGTTTTATCAGCTGTCAAAGCATGGAAGGCGATGTATAGAACTTCGCCGAAAGATTTTTTGGAGTCAACTTGTTGTTGACATTGGTAATAATTTTCAACATGGTATCTATATTGGTTCAATGTCGTTGGAAGTAATATGGGAGGGGTCATCTAATGTCTAGGTTAATGGTTAGCATGGGTGTAGGCCTCATGACTGTCCGTGCCCTGGTATCATGCAGTGCCAGTGTCAAGCCTGGATGAAAAAGGACACAGCGCCGTTAAACTGAAACTACTATTAGCCTACTTATTGGTGAATGTACAATTCGGCGCCAGACAATTCATTATTATTTTTCATCAATCCAACTTCTATTTCAGCAAGAAGTCATTTTATCAATCGAGCTTCTAGTTATATAAGAATTCTTTTAATCAATCCAGCTTCCATTTAAGCAACAATTATTTTTCATCAATCCAACTTCTATTTAACCTCGGGCTACCAAGGGGGTGGTTGCCACCCCTCCCCCTACGTTTTTATGCATAATTGTATTTTCCATATGGAATATAATTTTTGCATTTTAGTTAGCTCTAGCAGATTCATTGGCGCACATTTTGAGGTAAACGTCATGGTGGTAGCCCACGCCATTCAAAAGTTATACCTGATATACCTGAGGCACCAGAGGGGTGGATACCATTACCACCCCCTTAGTTTTTCGACTATAGCTTATTGACTATTCTTCCTAGAAGAGAAACAATTATACCATTCTTTAAAGGGAATGCAGGGCTTCATTTGCATACCTACATCTTTGTCTTATGAAAACCGGAAGTGATCAAAATAAATAATAATACGCGTAATATGCGTGAAAAATGGCTGAATGGAAGCACTCCACCTTAGTTTTTTGTCTGTAGCGTAGGCCTATTCATTTGTCTTCCTGGAAGAGAAACAAAGATACCATTCTTTAGAGGGAATGTAGGGCTTCATTTGCATACCTACATCTTTGTCTTTTGAATACCGGAAGTGATCAAAATAAATAATAATACGCGTAATCTGTGCGAAAATGGCTGAATACAGCATTACAACGTAAACCGATATATATGTATGGATATATATGTATGGATGTACATTTATACCATATAAACATGTGTAGGGATGATTGTGTGTATCTTTTATACATAGATTAGTTTCAAAACACACATAATCTTATATTTGTTTATCCAAAAAGTACAAAATGTACGCAATAATATAAAATATTGCTAATTAATGGGTTCCGTTGTTAAAAGTGATATAATTTCGAGGTGCATTCACAAAATGTACAACTAAATATACCATTCTGTGCAGAAATGAATGCTGAATCCATTGCTATATTACAAGTTATGATATGTGAAACCAAACACGAAATCCAGGGGTAGTAACCACCCCCCCCCTTGGTAGTCAGTGTTACAAAAAGCTTGGTAGCCCTAGGGTTAAGCAAGAATTGTTTTCATCAATCCAACATCGATTTGAACAAGAAGTCCTTTCATCAATTGAGCTTCTAGTTAGGCCTATAGCCTATAAGAAAGAATTATTTTAATCAATCCAGCTTCTTTTTAAGCAACAATTATTTTTCATCAATCCAACTTCTATTTAAGTAGCCTAAGAATGACTTCATTAATCCCACTTCTATTTAGCAAGGATTCTTTTCGTCAATCCAACTTCTATTCTACCGACGCTGAAACCGGGTTTTAGGCCTACCCTGCGCCGAATTGTCCTAGCACCTAGACCTACTTATCAGCTATCAGAACATGGAAGGCAATGTATTTGGACTTCGCCGTTAATTTTATGTATGGAGTCAACTTGCTGTTGACTGTAGTAATACTTTTCGATATTGTCCTACATTGCATCATTAGTAGGCTAATGTTGCCGAAAGAAATATATAGGCCTAAATATGGTTAAACCTCTAAGGGATAAGATTTTTTTGGTCTGCAAAATGTTCACAACTAATGCAAATACATTGTCTAGGGTTCGCCTGTCAACATAATGTAGTCTATTTTATGCTTAGTAGTACACATTTACATTATGGTCACTTTTATTTTATGGGACAGATATGTCCCATTGTCCGTTAGGCAGTAAAAGTACATTTTTGTGCTATGTTGGACTATGTTGATTAAATGTCAGAATATGATCATGTACGTACCACGTAGCAACGAATTTATTTGAACATATTATATGATATAGATAGTTAGTGTGGAACTTGGTGAAACAGTTACGGTCACTTTGCAAACATAGAACAACACTACAGGTGGCACACTGAAATCTTGACCGGTTATCTTTGCCCCTCTTGTGACAAAGCTTACATCTCTTCCTGTCAGGCAAGATGTGAGGCAAATGATTATGTATCAACACTTGAGACGCCTTTCTTTGATTGCTCCAGTCGGAAAAGCATTCCTCCTGGAAGTACAAGCACCTATGAGACCACGAACCACCTGCTGTCTGAACTCTAAATGTGCTAGGCGTATTTTGGTGTCTGTCGGGAGACTTGTAATTCAAGTAGCCATTCACCACTGTTTCGACCAGGTTATCAAACATCACTCTGAGATAATACTTCTATCGGCATCAAATTCTATTACATAATACGATTTGAGCTGGTCGCCCAGATCAACTCCTCCCACATAATTATTTGTTGTATTCTTTCACCCATGATGGAACGTTGATAACAACCTTCACAGCGGAACCTTCTGACGTCTATCTATAGGTTCTGTACCTACGGTTGGTTCCGAATTGGATATGAGATGGACAGCCTTTGTGTCCATCCACCTCAAAAAGTTCTCTGCTTCTCCGTTGTTTGGAGGGACTGAATGTCACCTCTTGTATGCTTGCAGGCCCTAGGCATATTTGTATGATGTATGAATGTATGTGTGTATTGCATGTATGTATGTATGTATGTATGTAAGTATGGATGGATGGATGGATGGATGGATGGATGTAAGTATGCATGTAGGCCATATACGTGTATGTATGTGTGATTGTGTGTGTATGTCTGTATGTATATATGTATGTACGTACTTATGTGTACATGTATGTATATATGTATGTATGCAATGCTATGCGTGCATGCATGTACATATGTTTCTACATATGCATGTATGTATATATGTATATATGTATGTACATATGGATGTATATATGTAAGTACATATGTATATGTCTATGTATGTGTGAATGCGTATTATATGTATGTGTGTAAGTGTGAATGCATTTATGTATGTCTCTATGCATGCAAATATGTATATATGTATGTATGTATATATATATATGTAAATATGTTTTGTATGTACGAATGCAGGTATGCATGAATGCATATATGTACGTTTTACAATGCCCTTTCATGTACAGGCATTTTGTACATGCATTTTATGACATTGCTTAAGGAACAATGGGACATATATGTCCCATGAAGATTTTCTTCAAAATCTGCAACACTGTGAAAGGAATGGTTCTTGTCAATGAATATCCTCTTTTGTGAAGAGTCGATGTACATTATTTAAAAGTTTTGTAATGTATTATTCCTCTGTGAGAAAAAATAAAAAATGACAAAGTTTGTATTTTATTTTAAAAAATTAATAATTTTAAAATAAAAATATCCGGCCCATAGAATGTGAGGGAACTCATGAAAAGGTCACAGTTAGATTGATCAAATACTGAACAAATAAATAAAATCGTTAAACAAACCCATTTGCTCGATCTAATAAATCCAGGCACTTTTTTCTTACATGGGACATATATGTCCCATATCCCTTAGAGGGTTAATGTAGGCCTACTTGACTGTCAGTCGTAGGATTGGTGTTCAATTACTACTCTCAAGGTTTTATCTCAGTTTGCGCTTTCTATATATATCGAACTCTGCTTTATCGAGCACACTGACCGTACACTGTCGGTTGGAAGATGATACGCCAATAAAGAGGACTATAGCCACCCGCTCTTATACGCCGATGCTGAGAAAATGAAGTTGCTAGCAGTGCTAGCACTTCATATCGAAGGCTGCCGCTCCTTCTGCCTTAAAAGACTGTTTTTCTTCTGACTGACTGACTGACTGACTGACTGACTGACTGACTGACTGACTGAATGACTGAATGACTGAATGACTGAATGACTGAATGACTGGCTGACTGACCGACCGACCGACTGACTGACTGACTGACTGATGACTGACTGATGACTGACTGATGACTGACTGACTGACTGAATGAATGAATGACTGACCGGAATGACTGACTGACTGACTGACTGACTGACTGACTGACTGACTGACTGACTGACTGACTGACTGACTGACTGACTGACTGGGTGATAGACTGATTAATTATTGAAATTAATTGGATGTGCGATAGGCGAGTGGTTATCGTGCTGGGCAGTCAGTCGTATAAGGCCTAGAGTTCAAATCCTCTCCAATAAACTGATTTGGTATGATTTTGCCTCTATTGTGAACCATCGTAATTGGAACTGTAAAGTCCAAACTTCTAAAGCGTCAATCGAAAGCCAAGCTCAGGACAACAGCTTATTCACGAGCTCTGAAAGCATTTAACAGGATCTCCTGAAGTGCCAAGGTCGTGGACTTCGCTTTGATATAAACTATCTTCAGCGACGAACAGTAGGATATATAAGCACGGAGAAGAAGCAAATTGACAAAGAAAACCAAAATAAAAATATAGGAGACGATGATATAACCGAATTTCCTATGCGGATCCCAATGTTCAAGATGAGAAAAGAATTCTTACAGCAGAAATGAGTTGGCCGCGGAAGATCGCATGGGATTTCAAGACTACAGAAAATTAGAAACGATTAGGCCTACATAATACAATCATTGGGTATCCAAATAACTCTGCTAGACAAAGTCGTTCAACGAAGACTCCGATGGTTTGAACAGGTAGAGTTGAGACTTGAGAGAATCCCATACAATGCACTACATGCAAGATTCGAAAGAAGAAGAAACAAAGGCAGACCTAGACTACGCTGGACCAGTGCCAGTATACCCCCCCAAGCCGCCGCCATAGCCGCCGAACCGCCGAATTTTTGTCCAAGCCGATTAGCCACCGGAAATTTTACGGCTTAGCCGAAAAACCGCCGAGAATATTTTTACGGCTAGCCGCCGGAAACATATTCAGCTAATTTAGCTAGAACACGCACAAAGTTGTGATCGTGAAGTTTTCCCGCTGGTTTCAAAGAGTTATGACTTTGTAGATTACCGTACAAGTTCGGACTTATTGAAACTGTACTATTTCGAATGACTTTTGAGTGCCACTATTAATTGTTCATTTTTATGGCATTGTAGCAGATGTTGAAAATGTCTAATTAGGGCCTAATCGGCTTTTGGAACTCTATAGTCGATACACGTTTTGAACGAACTATGTTTGAAGCCGTATTTTTACGACTAGTCGAAAAAGGTAGTTTACGTCATTTTACGGCTAGCCGAAAAGCTGCCGTAAATTTTCTCAAGCCAGCCGTTAGCCCAAAAATTGCGGCTTGGGGGTTTGAGTCCGTATGACCAGTGGATAGACAACATAAATGAGGACATAACATCACTTGGACTAACACAAAGTGGAGCATGGACTTGACAAATGGCCGAGAATGTTGGAGATAATTTATTCGTACCCATTGCCGCCAAATGGCTGGAGTCAGGAACTGATGTTGATGATCTTCAAAGATGAATGAAATGTAGCACGGAACTCTATAATGATAGTAACTTGCGCCATCTTTCGAGTAAATTGGTGACACGCTTTCGTCGTTATTTTGGTGCGAATGTTTGTCCAATTGCAATTATTTTCTCAAACACTACAAATTTTGACCCGTTCTGTCTAATGTTATTTTAAATTGTACCATACTGCGATTGAAATAATATTTAATTCAGGTTTTAGTACTACACGTATTCTATTAACTGCTTTTATTTTGAACTGAGTAAGACACCCGACTATGAAAAGCTCTGTGGTCGATATAAGAAATATTTCAAACATTTCCTTAACTGATTGGTTAAATATGAAACGTCGGGTTATAAACCCGTGGGTTATTTTAATTTCATTGAGTCAACTTTGGTTGACAATAATTATTACCAACATCAATAAATATTATTAAGTTTAGATCAATTTATATGTAGTTTAACTGTATAATGTTATTGGTTGTAATAAGATGCGCTTAGTCGATTGGTTGGCACTGCCAGTTGTAAGGCCGAAGTGTCAGTAGCCTATGGCCGAAGACTTGGTATGGCCGAAAACTCGGTAAAGCAGAGGAAGCAGTAAGGCCCAAGACTCAAATCCCTTCCAGTGCAGAGTTTGTTTCGACAATTCGGCACTCTTGCTATAATGAGTACACTGAATATGAAGAGTCTGTGAGGAGATCAGACTGCAAGGGAGAAGACTATAGCCTCATACGCCGACGCCAAAAAAGAAGTTGCTAGCAATTCAATTCATACCCATGGTTGCTTAAGGGACCGCTCTTCCTCTTCTATTGCCCACCTTTAGGCCTACGCAGTGGCGGATCCAGGGTTGCTTGCGCGGGGTGGGCAAGGGCTCTTTCTGAGGGGCGCCATGCTCTGGCGTAAATATTGTAATTTAGCCTACTTTAAACGATAGTAGCCTATGTTTGAAATAATGCCATTATGCATACTATTGTAGTAGACCATTAGTATATACTATTGTAACTAAAACTGTTTCAAAGTGCCAAAATGAACTGACCTCTGCAGCCCCTCCGGCTGCAGAGGTCAGTTTCTCTCAGAGTGGAAACTCGATATACTGTATCTTGCTGTAAACAGTGCCGCGGGTGACATTTGTCGAGTTTCATACGATTAGGCCGTCGCTAAAAGTAAGGGCGAAGATGATAAAATGTCTTAAAAAATTTAATTTTTGTCGCCCCTTTTGTCCACCATGATGGGTTTCGTCTTGAGGGGCGCCATCATACAACCAAGCGGGGCGCGGGGGGCGAACCGACCCCGCGCCTATAGCTAAATCCGCCACTGAGAAAAGGCTGTAGGAAGAGACCTAGAAAGAATGGTAACACGTAGAGAGGAGGGAAGGACATTCCATAGGGAAGGCCCAATAATGGCAAAAGACCTAGTTTGGGCCACAGTGGTCCTAACTCGCGGGACAAAAAGCGTATTAATTATTTATAAAAATAATTCTTTGCTTAAATAGATTGCTGAAAATAGTGTATGGGATGTATACTTTCTAACCAATGTTTGATGATGCAGTTATAACAATTGACACAGCATGGTAGGTAGCGAGGAATTTCTAGCCAAGTAAGGTCTTTGCAATGTGAACTTAAGTGCAAAACTGCCTTGGGACTTATGCAAAATTAACGCGAACAACATTAGAACGATTAAAATTCACACGCAGTCGACAGGATTCGAACCTGTGCGGGTAGAACCCAATGGATTTCTAGTCCATCGCCTTAACCACTCGGCCACGACTGCTAGCCTAAAACTATGTCCACACATGTCTTATCAATAAGAGAATAATAACCCAATTAAAATATATTTCCAAGCGGTTTCTGGACATATAAAGTGGTTTTGATGTTATTTCGTAGTATATTGCTTCTCAAACAGAAAACTTCGTAAACCGATTGAAACAAATGTCAAACGATTAATTTTGGCCTGCCATCTAACGAAGACGTTAGTTAACACATACAAGAAAACCGACTGAAAATTACAATCGATAGATGGCAGTAATTATTCCCTGTAAGCTGTGCAGATTTGAAATCGTATTCGTAAAAAATGGAATTGGGAATACTGTTGCAGCAATAAAAAATTTAGTCTACGTTTCAGCAATTCCTCTCCTGCAGTGTAAATCGTCGTTTAGGTTGGTAAATTAATTGATCTTTTAATTTAAAATGGAAGTTAGATTGATGAAAATGATGCTTTGCTTAAATAAATTGCTGAAAATAGTTCTTTGTGTAAACAGAAGTTGCATTGATGAAAATAATTTTTTTACGTAAATAGTAGTTGGATTGAATAATGTAATTTTTGCGTAAAATGATTGAAGCTGGATTGATTAAATTAATTCTTTGGTAAAATAGAAGTTGGATTGATGACAGTTATCATGGACATTGGTATATACTATACTGCCTAGTGCCTGCTTACAAACGTCAAGTACGGTATTGGAAAGATGGTATTAATTTGCCAAAATACACTAATTGTTTAACCCTCCTTCTTAATCCCTATACTTTTATACGATTGCTCTCAGCTGAGCGCCATCTGCCGAATAAAGCTCTACCGTGAATCTCGACCATGCTCGTTTAAACTCCGAAGTTGTCCGTACTCTGGTGTTGCCAGTCCCGAGATCGGAGAAATGAGGATGGCAACATCAACGGCCATGACAGCCACAAGATGTCGTTAAATACTAGAAACTATTGCCATTCAGAATTCGGTTTCAGACAGCATATGCGATGCTTTTGGACCAAGTCAACCTAATTTTACAATTTATATAGCGCTATGATTTTATTTGAAACCACGATGAAATTTATCTCTTGTTTGTATCTTTTGTCGATGTTGTCGACTCAACAAATAATATTAGTTCGCACTAATAGATAAAGATATGACGCCCGCCTTAGATGATATCTTCATATATTCAGAGAGTTTCTGACAATAAAGGTGTGCGTAGAAGTGATCCAAATAAAGTCTACTGCATTTTAAAATTAGACTTAAATCTTAGGCCAACAAATTACATGGTCTGCATGGCGTACAGGATTTTCTAAAATTTCTCATAGATTTTTATAGATGCAAATAAAGGCTACTTACTTATTGCAAGAACCCGAAAGACAACGAATGACAGACATATTCGATAGGTGGCCACACACATATCTAATGCTGCGTCCCATTGGACTTACCGGTTATTATTAGAAGAAGAGAAATCCCTTGAGAGGCAGCCACGGGTTTGAAGCGTTAGCGACTTCATTTTCTTAGCCTTTGCATATGAGGGCGGATTACCAGTCCTCGGACTCACCATCTCATCTTCCCACCGACAGTGTACGGTCAGAGTATTGTATTCATTATAGCTGATTTGGCTAGGAGGCGCAGGTGCAGCTTAGCCTAATATCGAACCATATATCTGCACTAGCAGGAATTTGAACCCCAGAACTATCGATTGACAGTCCAGCACGCTAACAACTACGCTACCGAGAACCCCATGAAAATTTAACAATACTTTAAATATTGCAACCGAAATGAAGTTAAGATTCAGTTTTCGGGAGACCATCAAAGATGGCAGAAGAAATATTACGGTATCTTGTATTTATTAGATAATAGATGATCAGTGTTTAATCTAATCTTCCTCTTCTAGGGTGGGAATCAAGGAATGGTGGAGTGAAGAACGATTGGCCGATGGACGATCGTCGAGGCGTGCAGCGCCGAGCAGGGAGAGGGGTTTGGGAGGGGCACACCCCTTAACCAATTTTTATATTTTTAAATTAACGCCGTAATGGTAGCATTTTTAGCTGTCATCTTAACAAAATTGCTTTATTATTTCACTAGATGTTTGCCCGTGCTATAGGACGGCTAAAGAAACAATTTTAAAATATGTTTTTCACTCCCCTTGCACTCCCAACTCCCTCCCCTACAACCCCTCCCCACCTCCGTTCCCATCCTATCATCTCCCGCCATGTCCATCCTACTCCCCTCCCCTCCTATCCTACCATACCCTGAACGTGCCTGCATTTGGGTCGCTGGGCGCTCGCTGCGCTAGTGGCTGGCCGCTACGCGGCCGCTTCCTGTTACACGTTTATATTATTAATTATCATTGTGCATGAGCTCCCCTCCCCTCGCAACGTCTACCCTCCCAAATCCTCCCCTCCCTAACACTCCCTCCTTCACACTATCCTCCACCCCTCCCCTTATCTCTTCCCTCCACTTTTATATTATTAATTATCATTGTGCATGAGCTCCCTCCCTCCCAACGTCTCTCCCCTCCCAACTCCTCCCTCCCTAACACTCCTCCTTCACACTATCCTCCTCCCCTCCCCTTATCTCCTCCCTCCACGTTTATATTATTAATTATCATTGTGCATGATCTCACGTTTCTAGGAGAACGTTTTTTGGTTATTGCTATGACGTAGAATGACGTAGGCTTAAGCAGTGAGAAGCGATGCTTGAAGACATAATATTGTGACGTCAGAAGAAAGGTGGGAGGGAGGAAGCGAGGGAGGGTGGGAGAAGATATCTCTTCACATTTTCAAATTGTTTTTAGCCGTCTTAGGACGGGCAAACATCTAGCAATAGGCCTACTAATAATATTAATAATAATAAATAATAACCCCGAGGGATGCCTAGATTAAACACTGATAGACGATCTAGTTCTCAACTATGTCGTATCACTACATCGAACAATCATATTATTCTTTCGTATTTAGTCGAAATATCGACTCAATAAATTAGAATAATTAAAACGCCTAGATTTGTGCTCAAACAAAAATTTGGCCTTAAATATTTATATTTAGGGTGTTCTGAACGATATTCCGGTGTCTTAAAATATCGGTTTTTTACTGATTCGCTTAAGTAATCAAAATAAACCTTAAAAATTAAATGATTAATTTCCTGTTAATTTACTATTTGCATATAAAAGCACACAGATTATTCGGTTATACGGTTATACGGGTGAGAAAAAACAAAAGACGCGACTATACGCATTCTCAAAGCGCCTATTAATAATCAAGCAACTTCCG
>JACEVL010002448.1:0-18619 GCA_020284085.1 Aporrectodea caliginosa
AATAGAGAATGTCGGCGCACAATGACCCTGACCGTGTCTGCAACGTACTATTAACAGTTACTTAGTGTTCTAGCTTACAGCATATATACTAAGGAGATAAAATGTACAATGCAGTTGAGACAGCACAACAGTTGCATGTGACAGGTTCCATAAGTTGACTGCCTATTATCATTACTACTACTACTACAACTGCTGCTGCTGCAGCTACTACTGCTACTACTACTACTACTACTACTGCTGCTGCTTCTGCTTCTTCTGCTGTTGTTACTACTACTATTACTACTGCTACTACTACTACTACTACTACTACTACTACTACTACTACTACTACTACTACTACTACTACTACTACTACTACTACTACTACTACTACTACTACTACTACTACTACTACTACTACTACTACTACTACTTCTACTACTACTAGGTCTACTACAACAACTACTACTATCATCATCATCATCATCAGCCTATTTGTTATTATCACTGCATGCTGAGTTGTAAGCCTGTTGGTCTGGTAGGAATAGGGACTTTGGGAAGGCATGTTAATGACGTGACGGGTACTGTACGGGTACGGGTATACCCGCGGGTACGGGTAGGGTCGGGTAGTAATTTTGAGTACGGGTCGGGTACGGGTACGGGTAGCGGTTCTGTGTTACGGGTACGGGTCGGGTAGCAAAATGCTGTACCCGCAGACCTCTAATGTATATATGTGGATATATATATGTACACATATATATATATTCATGTATATATATATGTTTGTGTATATGTGGGGCGTGGTGGTATAAGGGTATGTTCGGTGCCTTGCAGCCGCGGAGGGTTGCGAGTTCGAATCCACCTCAAGCCGCCGCGTAAGGACCCTGGCAAGTCCTTCACTCGCAATTGCTCATGCGCTTCGGCGTGAAACTCCGATTCAGTGTCCGCGCTGTAGTCGGGAGCGCCTCTGAGTAGGAATCTGGAAGGGGCGCTATAACAAGTGTTCATACATACATACATACATATACATATTATGTATATCTGATGCTGTAAGTTCAAGATGTTTGTTATTTGGGTGTCAGGTATATACATATATATATATATATGTACATATATATATGTATATATGTATATATAAGTATTTATTTATATATGTGTATATATATGTATATATGTATTTATATATATATATGTGTCCATACATATATCTGATGCTGTAAGTTCAACATATAAATTGTTATTGAGTGTCATATGTATGTATATAAATATAAAATTATGTATTTATGCATGTATATATATGTATATATGTATGTATATATGTATGCATATGTATATCTGATGCTGTACGTTCAACATGTTTAGTATGGCGACGTAGATATAGCTCCATATATACATATTAGGTAAGTGAAGTATAACATAGAAATTGAGATCGGACATCAGGTATGAATCAATGACAAGTTAAAGTATTCACAGGGTTATCCAACACAATGCTTGTAGAAAACAAATCGCATTCAACATGCTACTCCTCAACTGGATTCTAAGTGACGATGCATTTGATTGTGTATCATCACATTATAATTATGTGCCATCACACAGTAGTCTCCTAATAATGCATGGAATCGCATATCATCACTCTAAATGTATTGTCTCATTACAAGAGGTGTGTGTATGCGATGTGAGATAACGATACTGAGGTAGCAGGCAGTTCTAACCATACCATAATAACGTTAGAATCACAGACCTGTGCAAACAGTAAGAAAGTACAATGCATTTGATCATGTATCATCACATTATTATTATGTGCCATCACACAGTAGTCTCCTAATAATGCATGGAATCGCATATCATCACTCTAAATGTATTGTCTCATTACAAGAGGTATGTGTATGCGATGTGAGATAATGATACTGAGGTAGCAGGCAGTTCTAACCATACCATAATAACGTTAGGATAACAGACAGGTCGATCTGTGCAAACAGTGAGAAAGTACAAAGATTTAACATCCTAATGCAAGGAGCATCAGTCAAAAAAAAAAAAAAAAAATATTTGAGTGAAACGAATAAGAGCTGACCTCAGCATGCATACAGCAATCATGATCATTACTATGCTTACAGGAAGCAAGTCATGGTCTTTGCATTATATCATGAGAGCTTGTAATTGATCAATTAATAATGAATCAGTGCAACATCACTCTGTCAAATTGACCTCAACTGTAAATGACTATAATGATCACACATCAGCACCCTGCAAGAAATACATCATAGATGATCCATACTGACATTTGTTGATAAGCAAAGCATTATACTTATGCAAACACACTTCATCGCAGCGATATCAGTATTGTACATGCACATATGATCAACTGAAAACAGTGAATGGAGAAAGAATAGAACATTAACACGAACAAGTGACTGCATGAAGAGATTCTAACTGTGGTAAAAAAATTAATAAGAAACAAATTAAACTGGAATTTCGTGTTCCATCATAATTAAACTATAGAGGTTGTGATGGGCTGCGTGCTTAAAAGCTAGAGTTAGCAAAATTGTAGTGTTTTCGAAGACTTACAAAGAAGTGTTTTAGTTCCTTACTACATTCCTTCAAGCACAGGCAGAATGATAGTCATGTAATGTGGTTGTAGTCGGAGTAGGCGCTAATCGTTGGATTCAGTTGATGGTGGTGGGACAATCTTGTAAAGGGCATCTTGAGTAAGGATCTTGCGAGGTGACTCATCAGGTGATGCCGTCAGTTTGATGTGGACAATACCGCCAGTTGTCCACGAGGAGGCGATGCGCTTCTCCTTCACCAACCTTCGAGCTGCAGTGTAGAGCTGGGCACAGGTTTTGGTTAAGTGTTCGTTTATGAACAATTGGTCTTGCAGTTTCCAGTGAGATTTGTCGGAAGCCGAGGCAAAGCGCAGCATCTTCTTAGCGCTGAACACCTCATTGCGAACCCTTCGTGAAGTAAAACTGACAATAAGTGGCTTGTAAGGCAACTTGGCGGAGCCTGGCAGGCGATGTGTGGTAGAGATGTCCAGTTCGGTGAGATTCAGATTTAATTTGTCGTGACACAGCTGAATAATTGCCATGGTGAGAGATCGGTCAGACTCATGTTGAGGTGTCTGGTGCATTGAGGGGTCTGCAACCGAGGCAAGAGATGAAGCGTCAGGGACACCGTGGAAGATCAAGTTGTTTAGTCTTGCATGTCTTTCCATATCTTCAATTTTGCTACCACTTAGACAATGGTTATTGAAAGAGGTGGGTGATTGGCGTTTTGGATAGCACTAAGGGTGCTCTTTAGTCCCTAGATACGGTTTTCACATACTTAGGGTCTAAGTATTTTATTTCAAGAGTCAAGTAACAGTATATCTTGCAATGCATTTGTACAATGGATCTTGCACTGGAAATAGTGGTTTTCTTGAAATGCTACCACTTAGACATTGGTTATTGAAAGAGGTGGGTGATTGCCGTTTTTGATAGCACTAAGTGTGCTCTTTAGTCCCTAGATACGGATTTCACATACTTAGGGTCTAAGTGTTTTATTTCAAGAGTCAAGTGACAGTATATCTTGCAATGTATTTGTACAATGGATCTTGCATTGGAGATAGTGGTATTCTTGAAAGGGCTACCACTTAGACAATGGTGATTGAAAGGGATGGGTGATTGGCAGTTTCTATAGCACTAAGTGTGCTCTTTAGTCCCTAGATACGGCTTTCACATACTTAGGGTCTAAGTATTTTATTTCATGAGTCAAGTAACAGTATATCTTGCAATGCATTTGGACAATGGATCTTGCATTGGAAAAAGTGGTATTCTTGAAGGGCTATCACTTAGACAATGGTTATTGAAGGAGGTGGGTGATTGCTGTTTTGGATAGCACTAAGTGTGCTCTTTAGTCCCTAGATACGGCTTTCACATACTTAGGGTCTAAGTATTTTATTTCAAGGGTCAAATAACTGTGTCTCTTGCAATGCATTTGTACAATGGATTTTGTATTGATAACTTAGACAATTGAAGGTGATTGAAAGAGATGGTTGATTGGCGTTTTGGATAGCATGAATGGTGGTCTTTCAAGCCCTATAAAGGGGTTTTGCATACTTAGACGATAAGTATTTTATTTCATGGGACAAGTTACAGCATTCCTTCTTGCAATTTGTACAATGCATTACGCCTTCGCAATGATGGTAAGTTTAAAGGTTACCACCGAGAGAAGAGTGATTATTAGAGATGAGTTATTGGCGCTTTTGATAGCCCTAACAACTCTCAATAGGGCTTTCACATACTTAGGGTCTAAGTATTTCATGTCAAGGGTGAAATTTCAGCATTTCCTCACTGCAATTTCTGCCGTGCATTTTGGCATTACAATGATGGTAGAACTGAAAGGCTACCACTGATTGAAGACTGATTGCAAGATATCATTGATTGTCATTTTGGATATCCTTAGGAGTGCCTAACAGACCCTCCCAAGAAAGGGAATTCAGAAATGCAGAGGTCAGTTTTTTAGATGAAGGGCCAAATTGCAGCTTTTCTTGCTATCCAGTGCAAAGGAATTTGAGGAATTTCAAGGGCTAGGGCGGAGATGCAGCGTGAAAGGGCTTAATGATTGATATTTTGAATAACTGCATTATTCAGGCGTTTCGTTTTAAATAAATTTTTATATGCTGCAAGGAAATCGAGAGGAGAATTTCTTAAAATATTAAAAACTTCGTCAGAAACAGAGACAAAGAACTTAAATACTATCAGAAATTCCATAATGAAAACCAAGATTTATTTATATCTTCAATGTTTTCAAGTCTTCAAGGCTTCAATATGAAACAAATTTACATGTAAGCAAAAAGCAACCATTTCAGACTGAAACTGTTCTCGTTCTCGTCTCTACGCTGGATAACATCTTCTCGTCTATAATTGACAATGGAAATTCCTGCCTCTCACTATGCCTTGACCTCAGTGCAGCCTTCGACACCATAAACCACCAGCTACTGCTTTCAAGACTCACCAAAAGGTTCTGTGTCCCCTGGGACTGCCTTAAACTGGTTAGCTTCTTACGTAGATGACCGTATCAGCAGGTTGGCATCGGAACCGCAGCACCGCTCGATCTTAGCCCGCTGTTTACACTGCTGGAATGCCACAGGGGTCTGTCCTCGGTCCTTATTATTTAGATTCTCTACTTCCCAATCAGTCGTACAGCTAATCACTTTGGAGTCCAATTACAACAATAACCGGATGATACTCAGCTCCATCTTGCTCTGTCACACACCGATCAGCCTGGTAAACAGAAACATTTGCATGGCTCTGTTTCAATGGTTTGACCATAAACCCAGACAAATCTGAGGCAATTCTGTTCGGTTCGCGCCAACGACTGCGTTCTCTTCGTAATTCAAATTCACTTCCTTCCTTCAAAAAGCGGCTCACAACTCACCATTTCCCCTTCGATTTCAAGCACTTGGATATTATAACTGCATCTTCTCCTAGCGGTTGACGATCAGCGTCGTAGATTCACATTTCGGGAAATTTAATAATAATAATAATAATAATAATAATAATAATAATAATAATAATAATAATAATAATAATAATAATAATAATAATAATAATAATAATAATAATAATAATAATAATAATACTAATAATAATAATAATTTATTTATTTATTTATTTTCTACAATAAAAATAATAATAATAATACATTAATGTAATACCGGAAGCGCTTATGATGCGACCAGTTTTCGCGTTCTGATTGTCCAGACCCCATGCCCCACCAATATTTTGGACAAGTTTACGCCAGTGATGCCAACCCTGGTAGGAGAAGCATCTGTCTGAGGGTTAAGCTAGCTGGGTCCGCCTTGACTCTTGACGCCCATGGCTGTATCCATGATCCACAGAAAGAACTATTATACTAGGCATCATGGACACAAGGCTGCTGCATCCCAGTGATTTGTATATTTAATGGGCCAAGACGTCAAAATTACAAGCTAACTTTCAGTAAGAGGCAGACTGACAGTCATCATCATAATTATTCGTTTAATTTCAAAATAATCCAGTTGACAAAACGCAACAGGTTACAAGTAACACAATTAGTTAATAGAGTCAGGCTAAAGATAATAATTCAAAACAGATACAAGTAATTATAATACAATTAATATGTATCTTTAAACAAGATTCTTGGTATGTAATTACATTTATCATTGATTGGGAGATTAAAATTATGAATTCTGGGTCGTAAGTTATATTTGATTTGCTGTGTAGGCGGGAAAATTCCTCGGAGAACATGACATGATTCCCCACAAATAGCCCGAAATAAGCCAGAATCAGCAGCTTGGGACATATCTACAACGCTAGGGGTAGTAGATAAGAGGAAGCCTCTACGTTTCATCCTATTTAGCATACTCTGTAATTTATTCCTATCAGTCTCACTGGCATACCCCCACCAGGCAGGGGAGGCATACATTAGGTGTGCAACAGTGGTTGCCATAGCAACATCATGCAATGCGTAAGTAGACATGCCATGATCTCTCAAAACACGGAGGGTGTATAGAGAAGTGGAACTTGAGGCAAGGACTTTTTCAGTATGCTTTGTCATGCGCATGTCAGAACTTAGGGTAATCCCTAGCACTCTAATTGTGTCAACCCTTTCAGCACCTTGGATGACAATAGGTATAGATGATGCTTTGAAACCCCTTTTTGAGAAAATTATTTCACGAGTCTTAGATGGATTTAACTTCAAATTATTAGTTTTTGCCCAGGATGCCACATGGTCATATTCTTCGGCAGCTGTTCCAATATTAGATGATCCTACTAATAAATAGGTATCGTCAGCATATTTAACAAGAATATTAAATCTGTTTTTGGGATGAAGGTCAGCCGACCCAACTACGTAGGATCCAGGTCCAACCCCAGATCCTTGAACAACACTAGCATTTATGGATGCAATTGACGAGACTTCTCCTTGAAACTTGGTGATATGCTTGCGGTCATGAAAATAGTTTGAAAGCCAATTGAAAATATGATCCGGAATATCAATAGATCCAAGCTTTTCCAACAAAGTGTGATGACGAATAGTGTCAAATGCTTTCGAGAAATCCATTGAGACCATGATGACAAATTCATGTTCCTGTAAGAGGGAAGTAATATGATGTAAGAGGGCGATTAAGGCAGCAGTAGTTGATCCTGTAGGCCGGAATCCATATTGATCAGCTAGATTCTCTGATGTAGGTGGTACTTGGAACGCAGGGTAGATATAAGTGCGTACGATTACTCGTTCAACAAGACGTGAAAGGATAGGCACCACGGATATCGGACGATAATCAGCTGGAGAAGCAGGATCAGGAACTTTAGGAATTGGATGAATGACTGCAATCTTCCATTGGTTAGGCACGTGTGAAGTTGCTAGAGAATTGTTGATCAAGTGAGTGAGGATGGGTGCAATGATGGGTGCCAGAATTCGAAGAAACCATGCAGGAAGGGCATCAGAACCCTCAGCAGTGGCATGAAGCCGGTCCAGAAGATAGAATACATTCATTTCGGAGAGAATAGAATATCCAGGCTCAGCGGTCGATCGAAGAGGAGTATTAATGTATTCAGCATCAGTAGAGGTTTTAGCATAATGAGAATTAAGTTCTTCAGCTGTAATCACACTACTCGGTACACGGGTAGACGTCTTTTTTGTTAGTAACTGTTGGTTAACTGTCTGCCAAAGTTTCTTTGTTCCATCACGCGGATTGAGATTATTCAGGTGAGTACGATTAACCCTCGAGATTGCTTTGCCAATCCTCAACGCTAATGCAGATGCCTCCTCTAATTGACCCTTTCTCATAAGTTTATTCTTTTTACGAGTCAAAAACTTAATCTCAGGTGTAAAATAGACAGGATCCTTATTAGTGATGGTTATGGCTCGTAAGGGGTAATATGTATCCAACCACAATGACATTTGTATCAGTCAGAACTCAGCAGTTCAGCCATCTTAGATTTCAATTCTGCTGCTGTAATTTTATTTGAATGCAAATACTTAATTACTGTTTCATTAAAAATAAGTCTGTTAGTTTAGTGATACGTAACATAGTAAAAATCAACAACGTAGTTTTTATTTTTTTTTTATTTTATCGAAAAAAAAGATATGCTATGATATTTGCTTGATAAATAAATTCATGTATTTGAATTCATTGACTTTCAAAAACACAGTGAACAGTCTGTATTTTTAATATTTTGTTTCATTACAATTAAAATTGCCATTACGTGTATTTGGAAAATGTGAAATAAATAAACAGGGAGGGACCAGGAGGGGTGCCAATATCATAGTTTGTCCCCGAGCGCAAAATATCCTAGCCACGCCTCTGACTGTTATACAGTTATACTCCACCACTGCCCATACTCTTGTAGCACCTGAATAAAGGAATTTAAAGTCCTGTACGTCTTAAGATGTCGTCAAACATTGGAAACCACTACCATTTCAAGCACTCACAAGTATTCAAAATACTCACAGGTATTACGAGCATACATGTATTCTAAGTACACAAGTATTTCAAGTACTCACATGCACTCCAGGTACTCAGATTTACAAGTACTCACAGTACTCGAGTATTTTCACTACTAGAAGTATTCACATACTCCAAGTATTTATAACACACAACCATTTAATTTGATTTAAAGTACTCAGACAGACAGAGAGACGGACGTAAATCGTTTGTTGCATTTAATATCGTGTTTGTACTTTGTAAGTTCATGTACGCTTTCTTCAGCGGCGCCACCAGGATTTTAATTGTGTACGCACAATAGGCAGGAGAGCACACGTAGGCCGGGGCCCGGGGAAGAATGTATGCGGGGGTAGGTTGAACGAGCGCCGATAGGGGGAAGGGTTTGGAGAGGGGATGTGCCTCCTCCCCATTTGAAACTTTTTTTAATTTCCACACTGTAATGGTAGCATTTTGAGCAGTCATCTGAAAAAATTGCTCTATAATTTTAGTGCTGGTAGGAACCAGCTGTCACTCGTAGGCGTTGTAGCTAAGATGTAGTTTGAGTCGTGTTTGAGTTTGACTGCGGACAATAATAGCAAACCAGACATTTATTGAAATTAATATAAAAACTAGAAAATACGTTCAATTTAATTTTCAAGAACGCCATAAGCCTTTAAGTAAACATACTGCTGACCAGACACAATTAGCAGAAATAGTTTGCAGATGGTACACAAACCAAGCAAGATGGATTCAACTACCAAATCGTGAAGCCATGTGGTAATGATGTAGTTTTACTAAATGTAAATCTTCGAAAGTCACGTCAGGGAGACTAGCCTATTTATCGGAGCTATATCAAATCAAGTCCGCACTTGCCAGAGTCCTCTGTTCAATCCGGTGCCAGGTCAAAATCCGGGAGGTCAAGCCGAGGAGACAGCATGGTTCTACGGTGGTAATCGGGGATGATGGTGGTCGTGTGGTGGCGCAGGAGTTGAATCAGGATAGGATATCTTGAAGAGTTCGGTCTTCAGTCGTGAGTGGAAAACAGAAATGGAGAGTGTAAGCGGAGGAAAGGTTGAGTTAAGAGGCGAGAAGGAAGGATGAGCAAACTGGCGCAGGTCTTTTAGGAGTCCGTTCCAAAGGGCTGGTGCAGCATAGACTAAGGAACAGTTGCAGATTTAAGAGAGTATGAGACTGGAGGCCGAGATAGTGAAAGGTATGATGATGAGCAAGTAGACCCGGGCAGTTGGAAGGTGAATAGCTGGCGAATGTAAGAGGGTTTAGAGACTTTAGACGTTTGAAGGGCGTTGTAGGTAAGAGATACAATTTTCATTCATTCATTCATATCGAACATTTGTATAGCGCCCCTTCAAGGAAACTACTCAGAGGCGCTCCCGACTCCAGCACGGCCAAAAAGAACAGTTTTAAGGAGAGTAAAGAACGTCGGAGAGAAGGTCCTAGGAACAAGGCGAAGCTCCAGAGGGAGGCCATTCCAGGTCGAGGGACCCCCCACAGAGAAAGCGCGATTCTGCATAGTAGAGGTCCGAGCAAAAGGGACAAGTAGGAGTCCCTGTTCAGGAATTCCCTGTTGTAATTGATGCTCCGAGGGACTTTTAGCCAATGAAGTGATTTCAGAACAGGGGTTTTGTGGTGTTTGGGAGTTTTGATGACTGCGCGGGCTAAAGTATTATGAACTGTTTGCAGGCATTTCATTTGAGAAGAGTCGATGTTGTAAAAAGAGTGGGCTACAGTCGTCGAGTTTGGAATGAACAGTTGAAATGGCTATCGTGCACGCGGTCTTGTAGTCAAGTCGTGGGCGCAATCGTCGACGGTCACGAATGTGTATATAGCAGGTGCGAGATAGCTGGGTGATGTGGTCGAAAAAGGCAAGGTTCTTATCGAAGAAGATTCCAAAATTGCGAACAAGAGAAGAGTATAGGTAAGGGAGTAGTGAGATCTGTTGGACAAAATAAAGTCGGGAGGAGAGGCTAGTTTGTTTTTTTAATTGATCGCGGAGACCAGTAATGAGGAATTCTGTTTTGAGTGGTCGTTAGTTAGTGGTCGTCCAGGCGGGAATCTGGGTGATGGTGTTGCGTAAGTGATTTAGCGCATCTGGAAGGGAGTGAGGGAAGAAAGATATGAAGAGTTGTGCGTCGTCGGCATAGAGGTAGCAGAGGACGAGGGAATGAGTTTGCTGAGTGGGGAGGTGTAAAGAATAAACAGCAGAGGACAAAGAATAGAACCTTCAGGCAAACCGCAGGTGAGGGTGTGCGGATTAGATGAGAGACCAGCGGCATTGACATTGAAAGAGCGTGAGGAAATTAAGTATTAGATATAAATCACTGGATGGTGTTAGACTGTTAGTTTACCTAGTATTAAAACTAGCACCTAAGTTATTATAATTTTGTAACTTAATAATTTCTTAGCCTGTCAGCGCTGTACGCACTTGCGTAAGTGCGTAACGCTAGCGGCGCCCCTGGCTTTCTTCAATAATTAAGTTGTTGATATTGTTCTTTGCTATTCTTTACTTTCTAGTCTGTGTAATTGTAAATGTAAATTAATGTTTGGTCAAGCATTCGATTCAAAATCAATCAGCTCTAACTTATGTTTATCACCAGAGCATTGATAGTGGGCTTTATGGATGATAAGCAGAAACTAATCAGCCACTCACCCACTATGCTTTACTCCGGGCGTCTCCAGAACCACTTAAAACACCTATTATGTTAATACAAAAACTTACACCAGTTTGAGACTAATATTTTTTGTCTGTAGGATAAAACTGCTGGAAAAATATGAGTTTGATCAAAACCACGCATTTTAACTTCAGCATGTTCAACTACTTGAAGTTATCTTATATATTGATCCAACCATTACATATTTACATTTAAACAGAATTAAACACAACTGAAATTTTTGCTCATGTAACATAATAACAACTTCGCACAACTGAAACAGAATTTGAAACACTTTGTAACAAGACGGTCAAGGACCATATAGATAGGCTTCTCATGTCACAAAAATGCATCTTAACAAAAGCAGTTATTTTCAACAGCTAAAAGCTGTTAGCAATTTAAGTTTAAACAAGTTTTAGCAAGAAACAAATATGATTACGGTTACACAGAGCCTTTCAAAGCTGTATAGTTTATAACTTAATATTATTCTGCATCTGTTACACAGTTCAAAAGTGCGTTAAATCGAGCATCTTTTTGTTTTCAATATATAACTCATATACATTGGACTCTGGCCCAACAAAGAAAGTATGGATCATATGTAAAGGACGTCTGTAGAGGGAGGGTCGCATGGAGGGGTCACCCAAATGTGGACATGGCGAGGGGTCATGCCAGTGCAGACGTCTGCATCTATATTTGGTAGTTATTTTCAGTAGAGCCCGTGTCTTAAAAACCAACTTCCAGACAGCAAACAGTTTGTACTATATACATATTCGTGTTTACTATTAATTCAAACTGACACACTGCAGTATGATTCTAATTCATAGTATGAACGGATGATTACAAGTTATTACAGGAGTCGAACTTAACTGTCTGGCAGCCACGCAAGGAACCCATCTGTGCCAAAAAACCCAGCAAGATCACAGCACCCCACCTCACAGCACAGTTGGCTATACGAGATCAACAGCGTAACCAAGTCTAGGCCTTAGTACTCCGCTCGTGTGTGATGTCCGCAAATTAATGCCAAATGCGGACTAGGGGAGCGGGAATACAAAGTAGGTTATTTTTGCAAATTTTACTTTATGGACGACCCCATACAAGACGTAACAAGACATACCTGGTGGCGTAAAAGTATTGGCCATTGTGGCAGAAGTATGAGCAATTGTAACTTTGTAGCGTGTGTTGCAGTGCAGATCACAGAAGGTCACAGTAAGGTAACGAAACAGGTAATCAATCACTAAAGGTCAACCAAAAGGAAACCAATTAGTTAGTAAAAACTACCTATCAGCACGGGAACAATTTTTCGACAGATAATGAAGTGGTAGGACGTTTTCTAACGTCCTACAACATTCTTCTTTGGATAGAACTTAACGATCACGACATCCATACTGTTACAACCAAAGAAGAACAGAAAATACCATTGTTGCCAAGATTTTCTCAAGCAGAGCAATCAGGGAGCACAAATTAGACAGCTCTGCAACAGAACATTTATATAGCCCTTTTACATCCTCTACAAAGCAAGACGGCACTAGCAAAATGTACGAGCACATACAAAACCGTTCCGTACATATCGTTTCCTACGGCACGTGCCGCCAAAAACACGTATCTCCAACAAAATAACTACAATCACAATTTCCGAAACAAGCTGCCACAGCGTTCCTGGCATCGTACGGCTCCCCACAATGACCGCAAGAGATTTGGCAAAACAAAACGACCAATTGTGAAAACCAAAGACGTAAACATCGTCCGCTTTGTGTGGCCGATTTCACTGTCTGTTGCCATCTCCGATGCCAGACACTATACCGGACAAAGCGACCTGCTTGGCGGCCATTGTGGCTAAATGAACATCATTTTTGGCCATGGCTTGTGGGATGTCACCTTTCGTCTTTGTATTGTACTTGATCAGAAGCTCTGGGCAGACGTCGTGGCCGTACGTGATGTCGACACATTTGCGGACGAGGTCGTAGCTGATGGAGTCGGAGACAACGGAGTCTTGCTTGTAGTCGGCGTGGGTCGTCACGAAATTACGGATCCAGTGCGCGGTTGTCATCAGTTGACCTGGAAGCATTACGCACAGAGATTAAAGCTACGTGAAGAAGTGTCTACTGTGAGCCATACAATTACATTTCCAACATACGTTACACAGATTTTACAATGCATCATACGACTGTAAATATTCTACATGTCTTTTCTAAACCATAAATTACCTCCAACACGTGTGTAATGCGCTGTATGATTTACGATGCATTACACAGCTGTATATCTTCTGTAAACCATACACTTCCAACATGCATGCTATAGGATTTGAGCATTACAGTTGTAAATCCTACGTGTGTCGTAATTTACGCTTACTGCCCGGAATAATTTGCCTGCTTTCTACCAACTGCTAAAGTCCTTTCTGTTTGGCCGTGGCTTGGCTGGGAGCGCCTCCGAGTAGGCTTCTTGAAGAGGCGCTATATATCTCCGGAATGACTGAATGAATAACATAATGCAGGATATGATACAACAGGATGCTCATCACATTATGCATCTAGGTTTTTACGGAGTGCATTTGAGATAACACACCTGTATATCCTATAATAACACTTTATCAAACCTAATGTACAGTGCAAAGTGTTTCACAATTTATGTTACATAATACACCTGTAAATCCTACATTAAAACACAAGTGAAGAAATAACTGCAACATTCTAAGAGTTACTTTACATAACGATACCTGTAAAGTTTACATTACAACAACAAAAGTGAAGAGATTACTGTAACATTCTAAGATTTACTTTACACAATAACACCTAATTACACCAATAAAAGTTATGCACTCATAACACATTCTAAGATTTACTTTACTTAATGCGCTGTACTTGCGTTGGTATCGAAACTGATGTAGTATTTACAGGTATATTACGTAAAGTAAATCTTAGAATGTGTTACAGTGAGTGCCTCTGCAATGCATTGCACAATTTACATTACATTTGCATTACTTTAGTCACATTACTTTAGTCAAGTCAAAGTGCACATTTACCGGATGCCCTGGCTTTGATCAAGTGTAGATACTGAGAGATTGTGCAACTCGTGTCAACATCACAGTCGTCTACGCTCTTCAGATACTGTTCTATGAGCGGAACAAGACCTGGAAAGACGCCTTCCTGCAAACACCAACAACAACGATCCATACAGAATAAATAAGCATACCTGTGATGAGCGAGCAAATAAAATTCTTTGCTGACGACTGAATTGGATGGATGGTAAGGAATGATTATTCTGGATCACAACTTGTAAACTATTCTCTGGAAACAATAAAAGGACTGATTGATTGATTGAAGGATGGACTAATCACCGAGTCATCTGATAGATTGGATGGATGGATGGAAAGATGTATGGATGGATTCAGGGATGGATGAATAGAAATGGATGGATGGATAGATGTATTGAAACTGATATTAGGATGGATGGATGGCCCACATAGATTGAATGGAAGGAAATAAGTATGGATAGATTAAGGGATGAATGGATGTACCATATAACACTAAATTCCATTTTTTGAACCTTCCTGTTAACATTAGTTTTATATTTTGATTCTATCTTTATTATTCTTTTGAATTATCTGTAATCAGTTGCGGTGTGTCAGCTGTTTTTTGTGTGCCAATAAACGAATATAATAATAATAGAAAAACCAACGCTTAAATGGACTATGATATGTGGCAACACTTGTAAAAAGATGACCACATATGGCCACACTGAGATCGACAGGTCACAGTGGACCGCTACCTTTCCATTGATGATCTCGTTGACTGTAAAGTCGTCGCATCCAGACACCGTCTCTCCATTCATCTCTCCATCCATCTCATCCGAATCACGAGCCTTGCTGCAGTTGCAGCAGATAGACTCTGCAGCCTTTGGAGTGAAATACTTTCACACACCGAAATTTACCCTGCCATTCATGAAGCAATTGTCATACTCTTAACATTACCTGCGACTACATTTACGATTGAGAGGTTATTCGGTACAATGCATCGTGTGAAAACATGGCGAAGAGCAACCATGGCAGATTACCGTTTATTCGGATTATGCATGTTCAGTATGTAGTGAGAAAAAATATCAGCGCTAACATTTAGCAAAATTTATGGAAAAATAGTAGACAAGTTCGGCAAAGACCACAGACGACTTCAATTTTTGTTCAAATAAATAACGGAGTTTGTTTTGATATTGTTTTGAATTCTACATTTAGAAAACCTCTAGTAATTTCGTTATTTCCTGTTTTGCATTTATCGTGCTCTTGCAATTTTTTTTACCGTGACCATTATGTTTTGCCCCTCCTGCAAAAATATCTGCGGGCACCCATGGTCTCACCTTTATTAGTATTTTATTATTTATAGCAGATTAACAAAATGTTGTCTGCTCCATTAAAGGTCTAATTCGGTTTCGACTGGAGAAGATTTAAGAATAGTGTGACATATTTGCCTTATGATATAATTTATTAAAAGATTTGTCCAATTATTGCATTTTATATGGGGTAATTGGGATTGTGTAGCTATGAACATACGACGTGTACATATTAATTCGTAATCGTAACACCACATTTATAATTTGCTTCTACTTTACCCAGACTTTGGACTGACATCACCCGATTACGACAGTGGCGCAGTTCGGAATTTATGAGAGCTTTTCATGAATTGCAAATTAAAGACAGACCGTGAGTCCAAACACCCGCAGTTTTGCTTAGTAATCGACACATTTAGGGACTAATCAGTAATTACGTACGCAAATGCATTCACCTGTGGATTTCGCTGTGTAAAGATAAGGCGCTGGTTTATTCCTTCAAGTCTGTTTGAATCAATAAGTTATACAGACTGCATTATACAGGGTCATTTGAGTGCACTATAGTCACTATTGTTTTACAGATGCATGTGGTGGGGCTCTAGCTGAGTGGTAAAAACACTCTGGATCGAGGAGCAGAAGATCATCATGAATGCGGGTTCGATTTTCGCTACTCTCCCAAAGGTCCACTCAGCCTTTCCACTCGCTATAGGTGAGCTGCAATAGGACGTGTGTCAGTTTGAATTAAAAATAAAAACGAATGTAACATAATTATGTTGTTAAGATGATTTCTGTCATCCTTCATTTTCCTCATTTGGAAGTCTGTCCTGAGATTCCAACACTTGTACGTCAGTATGTATCTAGCTCTGTATCTATTTTGTCTGCTGAGGTTTTCTCTGTGTGGTGCTATACGAATGTCCAATTACAACTGCGATTACAATCTATGTAGGCCTATTTACACAATATTTATTTACTCAGTATACTTACTTCTTTGCACCCACTCAGCCTCACTGAAGAATGTCTAACAGACCTGAATACTTGAGTGATTTATTTTCATGTATCTCTAAATTCTTCTGCATTCTATTAGTATCTTTTGCAAACCCTTAGGCAGATTAAGCAGTTGTCTGAATCCTCGTTTAGCCTCACTCTCAACACTATAATCGAATACAATTTTCCCCATTAGAATTATACCTATTATAGTGCTGAACAGTGCATTATCTGGGTATAATTTCACAACCGCAGGCAAATTCAGAAATAGAATTAATGAAAAATAAAGTCAAGCAAAATTGAAAAAATTTCTTACAGAAATATTTTACTAGCAGTGCTGAAGCATACTTAATATTGAGCAGAGCTTAAATTTGACAGATTTGGCCTAATTTTTCATTTTAGTTGTTTACTGTGTGAAATACATACAACTTTGATTCCTAAATATTTACAACTCCGTTACGTACTAAATACACATAACAAGATACCGCCACTATTTATATTTAGTGATTAATTAGTATTAAGTGTGCATTAAATTATTACACAGCAAAATAAATTATTATGACGATAAATTATCTACATATAGCATTAAATAAATTCATTTTTATAGAAAGATAAAGTAACGGAGTTGTAGTAACGGAGTTGTAAAATATGCATAATTAGGTCTCCACGCTTACCGGGCGAGTTAAGATATAAAAAATAATTAGTTTATAGTGGCCAGTTTCAATATTATTTTTGAAAGAAAAAAAATTATATATACACGAAAAATGCAATAATTACCGTCACGGAGTGGTAAATCTTGTTTATACTATAACATTACCGTATAAATTTCCGCAAATAGTCCCGCGGGTCGGGTACGGGTCGGGTACGCGTTTCACGGGTCGGGTCGGGTACGGGTAGGGTCATCACGGGTACGGGTATACCCGGGTTTACCCTTACCGACGTGAAGTTTTAGGGTTACAATGTCACCGCTACATATAATATTGAATGTAGGCGCACAATGGACCTGACCAGGGCTGCAACGTACTATTAACAGTTAGTTAGTGTTCTAGGTGACAGTATGTAGACCACGGATATAAAATGTAATATGCAATTGAGACACCACAACATTGAGTTGCACGTGACAAGTTTTATAAGTTGACTGCCTCTTATTATTTCTACTACAATAACAGCTGCTGCTGCTGCTGCTGCTGCTGCTGCTGCTGCTGCTACTACTACTACTACTACTACTACTACTACTACTACTACTACTACTACTACTACTACTACTACTACTACTACTACTACTACTACTACTACTACTACTACTACTACTACTACTACTACTACTACTACTACTACTACTACTACTACTACTGTTACCACAACAACTGCAACAACTACAACAGCAACAATAGCAACAACTACTACCACTGCTACTACTACCACTACTATCATCATCATCATCATTATCCTATTTATTATTATTATTATTACTACTACATGCTGAGCTGTAAGCCTATTGGGAAGGCGTGCTAATGACGTGACGGGTACTTTACGGGTACGGGTATACCCGCGGGTACGTGTATGGTATGGTAGTAATTTTGAGTACGGGTCGGGTACGGGTACGGGTAACGGTTCTGTGTTACGGGTACGAGTCGGGTGCAAAACTCTACCCGCAGACCTCTACTGTGTGTGCACTTCTGAGCTCAGAAAGGAGGCCAATATCAAATACAGTTGTATTGTATTGTATCAGGTACAATTGTGTTGCAAAAATCACGTCGATGTGTCAAACCCTTTCTAATGGCGGGTCAGGGCGCCGAATAAAATGGGGTAGGAATCTGGGAGGAGCCCGTTGAGTCCGTCCCCAGAAAAACTTTGCAAAACTAAACTTAAGCGTTGCATTCTTTAGCAAAAAGCAGTATAGGCTTTTAGATCCGAATTTGAATTTTTATGTTCTCTTAAGGCAAGACTCTGCGGGTCAGAAAGACATAAATGTTCCATTACGATTACTCTAGTGTTTTGCACTGGATTCCCATTCGTATCAGAAATCGACCAGAGTTGTTTGAAAGACCAATTGCTGTCATGCACCACGCAGTGTAGATCTCTCTCGTCAGGATTTTGCATAATTTTAACTTTAAAATGTGGAAAGAGATTGGATCGGTTCATCGATTCGTGTGCTAGCTGCAACTGAATGGAAATTCTATTGGCTTTTGAGTCATTCCCAAGGGCGCTGTTATTGACTGTG
>JACEVL010002449.1:0-18065 GCA_020284085.1 Aporrectodea caliginosa
GTATTATATAGTTATAAAAATAATGCATTATGCGCAATAGTTAGTAGTAGACCATAGTATATACTATCCTATAAAATACTGTTTGAAATTGGCGTTCATTTATGATGTTGGATCGCAAGTAATTTTTTTAAATTTTCAATCTCTCAAAGTTTTTCGCATACAATTACCAGATGGCCCGAACGGGGCGCCGTATAATAGGGCGCCGTACTGCAGTGGCCAACGTAACAGGAAGAGTGATATATATTTTATAAAGTAGCCTACTGATAGATTAATTAGGCAGTGATTCCCAACCTTTTTCAAAGCATGGCACCCTTACTAACGGCATATCAGCGGCACCTTTGACCTTAATTTCAACTATTTTCTTCAAGTTAGTTCTTTATTTTACTGATAAGAAACGTTTCTTGTACTAAACATGCACGGGTTGCGACTATTTCTACACTACTTTCCGTTTAAAAAATAATTATAGGCCTATGTTAGCCGGATAAATTTTAACAACTTTTTCACATGAAAAGTTGCACAACTGTTATGGTTCTACCTTTCTGACATCCAACCTCGAGCAGGTTCACGGGGCCCTTTGGTGCCGGGAAACTCAGATTGGGAAGCACTGGATTAGGGAATCATATCACTTGTCTGAGACAGTTCCACTGCAAGTGATTTGATCAGTGGCGTGGCTAGGTATTTTTGGCGCCCGGGGCGAATAAGGCAAGCGCCCTCAAAAGAAATTTCGAATTTTAGCATAAACAGTTAAACGCTATGTTGAACATGATTATATGAATATGTGACTCTTACCAGGCTCAAAACTTTTCTATCCTTTATATCTGCAAAGTCTTTGAGAACTTCAGCAAAATTAATAGACGCGCTACTTCATTGTAAATGTCAAAGACAATTTATTATCTAAATTAGCTTCACTCTTAAAACTGCCATATTGGAACTTGTTGCAGCTGCAACTCGTTTTCTCGACAATTTCTTAAACCTAGCTCCGTTCAGTTTATGTCGCCTAATTTTCGATAAAGGCAAGCGATGCGCAGACAGTTTTATAAACAACAAATACACATAAAACTGGAATTTCGAATAGACAACGTACAGACTGATATTCCACGACTTATGACTCAGCGGTCTCAGCGCCACTGTCCTGGCCTAGGGAAAGGGGAAAGGTCAGCAGGCGTCATACCTAGACTCCTAGAGCCATGGGAAGCTTGAAGCGTGGACCGGCTGTAATACCGGGTCCTCGCCTGGCATCATCATCATCATCAGGATCCATGGGCCGAAGTGTCGTAGTCAACGCTTGCATTGGATTTCATTCGTATTTTTTCTTTACGAACGAGTATCTACCCATCCGTTCGACCTTCGACTTCTCCCTTAAAGAGAGTTCCAGGCTTAGGGCTGGCTCTGATATCCCCTATCTTGTGGCATCAAAGGCGGCGATGCCGCCCACGTTTGCCAGCTTTTTCAGGGTTCCTCTGACCTTTATGGTGGGCCCTACTTCAGCCAAGACCTTCACCACTGATGGCATAGCTCAGCAGGCACTCCCCTACTCACTGTTGCCACCCCTCACCACGTTGAGGTGTGAGTCGGACTTTGAGGGGAAGCATACGCATTGGAAACCTGATCCTTTGGGCCTGAAAACTGTAACGGGTGTAGAAATCTTGTTGAAATATATATATATATTGGTCCCCTTTTGTCTTTATTAGGTTTAAGTTTTTCTCTCTACTCGACCACTCTCCTCCTTTTCCTCTGTCTTTTGTCCTACTCTCTCTGAAGCCAAGCACAATATATATATATATATATATATATAGGTGCTTTTCCTTATATATATATCTCTCTCTCTCTTTTGAAAGCCAAGCACCAATATATATATATATATATATATATATATATATATATATTCTTTAGCACACTAAATATATATATATATAACACTAAATATATATATATATATATATATAAAATATATATATATATATTGTGGCTTTCAGAGAGAAAGATTCTCTCTATATATATATATATATATATATATATATATATATATATATATATATATATATATATATATATATATATATATATATAATTATATATATATATATATATATATATATATATATTAGGTGTCCACGATAGCATACAAATAATTGATGAAACTTTAAACGCAGTCCATCTAAAAAGTTTTTTATGGTCCGATAATAATACCTTCAAATTTTATGACATTTAAAAATGTTAAACACACGACAAGACTCATAGAATTAGTGCAATTTGTCGAAAATTACGCGGCATTTCTGAGTTTGACAATTTCCGTAGGATCACTTTTATCCCATAATAACATGCTTAGTATTTTTAGAAAGCTCTTAGGTAGTAGAATCTACAAACATATAGCCTTATTGTATATGTGAATAAAGTTTAAAATGTGTAGAAGACAGAAAACATCCCGAATCAAGATCTTCTCGCAGTGAGACTATACCGAACAAACTAAAAGGATGACTTTGGAGCCTGAAAATATGTCATGCACTGAGATTGCACGCTGCTACCTGACATCACTGGAGTAGACACGGGCAAAGTGAACAGATTGCCAGTCCTCATTTCTCCTCTAGTTGATGGAAATACCAAACTTCTGGGTGTGCCAAAGTTGGTCTCTGGGTCAGAACATGCAGCAGCGGTAGCGGTTCTGGACCTTTTGAAGTCGTGGCAGAGCGATGCATTTGTAATCGGCATGTGCTTTGATACAACGGCCCTCAAAAACCGGCAGAGCTGGAGTCTGCACTCTTCTAGAGACAGACATCGGTCGTAATCTGCTGTAGATGGCTTGTCAACATCACATGTTTGAAGTCCTGTTGTCTGAAGCATTCGTAGTGTGCACCGGTAAAGCTTACCCATCACCTGGGCCTGACATTCTGCTCTTCAAGCGGTTTAAAGAGAAATGATCCGACCTGACCAACCATCAACCAAGGCCTCGACTAATGAATGCCATTGACTCGAGATGATCATCGAGAATTTCTCCAACTCGCGGCATCCATGGTTGGATTGAGCAGTTCGGCAGCGGTTTGCAAGCCTGGTGCCCATCACAGAGCGTGTTGGATGGCAAAGGCAATATACTCGATGAAGATTGAATTGCTTTGTGATGGAAACGAATCGGTTATCCAGTTGACGGCCCGTGAATTACAGGGCATCCAACAATTTAACAGATTTGTTGTTAACATCTACATCCAATCGTGGTTCTCATGTGGAGTCTGTGGAGTCGCTGCCATCAATGACATTCAACTGATCCAAAGGACTATGATGTTGCCGCTCTGCAATCCACAAGACTGAAGATGATGCAACGTCATTCTTGGTACCTAAGCCAAGAGCCATCGACCATCTCTCTGTTCTTTCAGCATCTGTATACTGAAGAGAGAGCAGTTTATCTCGACAATGAGAGATGCTCGAAGATTGCACCTGGTTCAGTCTCTTCCCCGTAGATTAACGGAATTATCTATTTCTTGAAGCTTGTTCCGAACTACCGCCATCGACGACAGTTTTCTTTGATATTCCAGTTGAAGAGTAGCCGGAAAGCCATTCATATAAGATCGCATATGAGTTTGTTAATAACTTGACCTGTGTGAATAACAGTGCTGAACGTGGCGTAGCTCTGATACAAAATTTCAATTCAACAATATTGAACAATGAGGTTTTTGTCGAAAAACATTGGCATGACTTTTCTAAGAGCAATCGTGACAATCTTAAAGACATGTAGAATTGTAAATCGGTCCATAGCCATAGCTGTACCGCCTCTTTGGAACAAACTCCCACCAGGGCTACGACAAATATCCGATCCATCCCACGAACTCACCAAAACCTCACCTCTTGCTATCTCTCCACAGGTCTTCCACTCAAAACTGAAAACACTGCTTTTTCACAAAGCCTATCCCGATCCGATTCCTTCTCTTCCCCTCACCTCCCTCGCCATTTCGACTCCAAGCATCATCCACCTTAGCCGCCTGACTGTCTGCCTGCCTGACTCCCTGGATCTTGACCGCCTGCCTATCGATTCTGTTTTGATTAAGTGCCTGTTGGTTCCCGCGACTTCGCTTTGTGGGCGCTCTATAGAAATCTCGAGTTTACGATTGCGATTAGAATGTAAATTGTAGAACTGAAGAATAAGCACCTGAAGGTGTAAGCAGTGATTAAGAATAAGCAGATGAAGGTATGAAGGAGCTGAAATCAGGGCTTGTTGCATTATCAAAGATTTGTAATAATGACTACACCTAGCAATTAGTGGTAATAACTGATATTGCGAAAGTCCGAAAATCTCGAGTTTTGTACAATTTTTGCATTATTTGATCTTAAAACAGTACATACGTATCGGATTGTATCCAATAAAGTTACAAACTTGTAGATTATACTATTTAAGAGCTTTCCAATGGTATTAAATATGTTATCATGGGATCAAAGGTTGGTATCTGAAAGCGTTTAGAAATTGGACACGTCAGGCGCAAATTATGCCAATATGGGGAAAATGTAAGTGTCTTGGGGACCCCTAAATATTTTTTAAATGTCATAAAATTTTCCAGGTATTACTAAGGTACCATAAAGAAACTTTTAGAGGGACTGCATAAAATTTTCGACAAAACATATTTCTGGGACACCCTAATATATATATATATATTGGTGCTTGGCTTTCAGAGAGAGTAGCAGAGAGGGAGGTAGAAGCTGGGCCAGGCCGATTGGTCATAATGGAGTCGTTTGGTGTAGGACTGTGGGTGATGAATTTGAGGGGGTCAAGCTGACCCCCCGGGGTCGGCCAAAGGCTATGAAGCAAGGGGGTCAATAAGAAGAAGCAAGGGGTCCAACCCCCCGACCCCCGGAAAATCGGACCATAGCGCTATATGAGTTGTTGTTGGACTGTTAGGCTATTCACGCGTGGACTAAAGGTAAGGCGTGACTAGAAGAAAGTTAATAGTAACGGAAGGAGTGGTCAGAAGTCAAGAAGTCTTTGAAGGTGTAGGGTGAAGACGTTTGAATGCCTGGAGTGAAGAAGTTTGGAAAGTGAGGCTAGGGAAGAAACCCTAGCTGTCGATGTTGACTTGATAAAACAAAAGAGAATTATTTTTGAAAAGATCAAGACGAGTTTGAATAATACGTAAATTCGTCACACGCTGTCACCTATCGCAGCTCTACCCTATTGACGCAACTTGGCCCAGAGACTCTGAACCTCCATGCCACCCGTCAGCTGTCGACGGTAAACCGTTGGCTGGTTCCTCGTGTGTGCGTGGGCACGCCATTGGTGATTCCTCCGGCTTAGTGTGGGTCCTCGTTTGGGCGCGCTACTGCCGTCCCAATTAGGCTCTTCAGAAGCTCTCTCGTCGCCATTGCTTCTATGCGCTACTTTTGGATTCAATGCTATGCTGCGATGTCCCAGTGTAACTGTATCTGATTTGAGGTATCGTTCTGATGGAGACCAGAGCAGAGGAGGGCAGGGGTATAGGAGGTTGCAATAGTCAAGACGAGCTTTGGCGGCTAGTCTCGTACTTCGTCTTAACGGTTCAGGACCGGTACTGGCTCCCAGACCAAACCTTCCTCCGCTCCCATCGACTGACGAGATGGACAGAGTTTGGGGTCCCGTAGTAGCGTTAAACGCTACAAGCGTTGGCCTATAGTACGCTCGTGGTTCGACGAATCCGAAACAGGTTTCCCCTTAACAAACCTTCTTCTTCCTCCACTCCTGGTAGTTAACAGTTCTTTACTTACCCGATCAGTTGGCTCTCCAGCAGTGGCGGCGCTACAGCAGGTCGCAGCAGGTCATTTGACCTGCTTATTTTGCTCCCGACCTGCTTAATGACCTGCCTAAAATTCTTTGGAATTTTTAATATCTTCTTTACATTTCAAACATCAACATCAGATTCTGTCCCATAGGATCACTATTGCAATTATTAGATCTAAACGACATTTTTACGGTTATGTCAACAGAAGTCTATGTTGTAAAATTTGAAATGCTTATACATGTAGTTCTTGCTGCCGTTACGTCAGAAATTAGTGGAAATAAATAATAAGGCGTCGTCGATTACTTCGCGAAACTAACCTTTTCGCGTCGATGCCTTTTCAGTTGTTTACGAATTGCATCAACGTTATAATTATACATTAGCAAAGAAATGAATAAATAATAATGAGGCGCTGCAACATTGAAGATTTCTTCGGAAATAAATTTGGAGGAAAACGCGTTGAGCAGAATGATATGACTGTTAATGCCGACGTTGATGTATAGTTCGGAACAATGATAATGCTTATGTTCTGAGTACCGGGTAGCTGATCAGTAATTCCAAATCTTTAAAGATTAGTAATGTAACTAAAGTTTAACGTTTTAATGCTCTATTGTTTTACATTTGAATATGCTACAACAATAAGCTACTTCAGCATTACCAGTGCGCATGCGCAGCCAGTTTACTTTTACTTCTGGTCATAGGTCACCGTTCATAAACAAACCGAATGGTGCCGGTAGCGATGTTGCTATGATCTACTTTGACGCAAATATTAGAAGATATTTGATTGCCACGAGTTCATGTTTAACTCGATGAAGTTGTCTTGTGGCATCTTTCTGTTATAAATTTCTTCAAATCATCTGCATTCCATCGATTAAAGTAGTCCACTTTGAACGATTCGTCTAAGCTATCCGCCATGTTTCGCTTTGTTTATGAACGGGGAACGATCACCTTTCCCGTCATGCCTTACGGGAAAAATAATGCTGAAGTAGCTTATTGGACTTTAAGCATTCCATAATAAATTTCTTCGTTATATACATACATACATAGTAGTAACCTGAAGAGAACGTGGAGTCTTATTCGCTCATTAATTGGAGTAGAGAATTGTGACTCATCGATTGACTTTTTAAATTCTGACGGGGTCAAGATTGAAGATCCGGAAGAAATCGCCAATAAATTCAACTGTTACTTTACGGGAATCGCTCAATCACTAGCTAATAAAATTCCCGATCCGACTACTCCTTTTGAAGATTACTTGAGACCTCCTATTGCTAACTCTTTTGGTCTCGAGGGTACAACTCCGGATGAAATCATAAAATTGGGTCGTACAATCCGTTTATCTCATAGTAAGGGAATCGATGACATTGACCCTTTTGTTGCTTCCCCTTCACTAATCAATGTCGCTAGGCCACTGGCTGAAATTATCAACTGTTCGTTTTGCTCTGGTATATTCCCTAACGCATTGAAAATCGCTAAGGTAGTTCCTATCTTTAAAAGGGGTGAGAAGGGGGAAGTGGCTAATTACAGACCCATCTCCGTTCTCCCGTTCTTTGCTAAAATATTTGAAAAGTTAATGTACGAAAGACTAAGCAACTTTCTAGAAAAAGCTAATATAATATTTCCATCTCAACATGGTTTTCAAGCTGGTCACTCTCCATCTATGCCATTGCTGAGTATCCAAGACAAAATATCAGAAGCAATAGAAAATAATGAATACTCTCTTGGAGTCTTTTTCGACTTGGCCAAGGCTTTTGATACTGTGAACCATAACATTCTACTCAAAAAACTAAATAACTATGGCATAAGAGGAGCCCAACTCAATTGGTTTGCCAGTTATCTTGACGACCGCTCACAATTAGTGCACTGCAATGGAGCCTCTTCGATGATGCGTGCAATTAATTTTGGGGTTCCTCAAGGATCGAATCTAGGACCACTATTATTCCTAATTTATATTAATGACCTTCCAAACGCCTCACCTCTTATGTATTTCATTCTCTTTGCTGATGATACTAATATCTTCTTTTCCCACAGTTCCTTGGACATTTTATATCAAAAAGTAAATGCTGAGCTTGCTCTGATTGCCAACTGGTTTCGTGCCAATAAATTATCTCTCAATCTTGATAAGACCAATTATATATTATTTAGGTCTCATAAAAAAATTGTCCCTCTGACTCAAAAACACTATGTATCGATGGTAACCAAATTACTCAGGTGACGTCATCCAAGTTTCTAGGAGTAATACTGGACCAGCATCTGTCATGGAAAGACCATATTAAGACAATCTCCTCCAAAATAGCAAAGAATATGGGGATCTTAAATCGTGCCTCCTACCTTCTGCCACCCAAGGTTCGGTTAACGCTTTATTACTCGCTGATATATCCCTACCTTGGCTATTGTAACTTGATCTGGGCCTCTACGTACCAGTCAAACCTGCAAAGGCTGACCATCCTCCAAAAGCGAGCTGTCCGATTCATTGCTGGCACTCCCTACGGATCTCACACCAGCAAGTCGTTTCTTGAATTTAAAATATTAACTGTTGAACAGATTAGGATAGCGCAAGTAGGCGAATTCATGTATCGGTATGAGCACAATCTATTACCTGCTATATACCAAAAACTTTTCCTCCTTACCTCTGAAATACATTCCTATCCCACTAGAAGCACCAAGTTGTATCGACAGCCCTTTGCCCACACAAATACTCGACTGTTTTCCATTAGATTTGCAGGGGTTAAGGTATGGAATGATGTTCCCTTATGGATCCGACAATTGACTGCTTTAAAAATATTTAAGAACAAATTACGCCACTATCTGATACATCAAGGCAATTGAATGAATGTTATTTACTGTTACGGGTGTTTAGTTAAGTTCTATTAGTTAAGTCATTCTAATTTTTGTTTAATTCCTGTCTCCGAAAGCAAGCTTGCTGTCATGTGTTATCGAGACTTTTTATTTCATTACCTGGGTGGCCCTATTTAGCGGGATAATCCATCCCTTCAGGGTCCTCCACTTGGTAACCGGTACGTCGTTGAATTATCACTGCCATAATTGTAAATATGTTGACGGTTACAGGAAAAATAAATTGAATTGAATTGAATTGAATTGAATCAATCAATCAATCAATCATTTTTTTATTGCACCCGATAACAACAACTCAAAAGAATACATTTATGACAATCAGTAACAACGTAATTGTAATAAGAACGGTAATGTCACATAATAGTTAAATTGCGATCGACTAAAGAGGAGTAGCTAACGGGAACAATGGGTGGCTCCTAAGGGATTGATATCCCGCTAGTTGGAGACACCCAAGTACGTCCAATACATAGGTTCAGTAGATGGCATAGACAGAAGGAAACAAGGCAGTAAATTAGGTAGCTTAACTAAACTTATCTAATATAGCTTAACTAAATAGCTCGAGGATCAGTGCGTCGTGCAAACAGGCGTCGGTTGAATTGTACACATATTTAATACATAATATAGTTTTTCATAAATGCAATTGTTATTCCTGTACGAGAAAACTACGTAGCCTTTTTTGAATTCATGTCGAGTCTTTGATAATCGAATTTCTAATGGAATGGAGTTCCAGAGTAATGGTCCGGTAGCTCTAATGCTAAATTCTCTTGTGTTAGTCCTTGCTTTTACTGGACGATATGATGAAGCCCTCCTCGTGAAGTGACCGTGAATCTGGGATCCGAGAGTGAAGTACCCTGCAAATGAATCGGGTAATAGCTTGTGTTCGAATCGATAAATAAATTCTCCTATTTGCAAATTTCTTATCTGTTTTAGATTTAGCAAGTTCAAGTCCCTGAAGATGGGCGCGGTATGAGCGTCTCTGCTGGCTCCCTGGATTAATCTAATTGCCTTTTTTGGAGGATTGTTAATTTATGGAGTCGAGATTCATAATTTGAGGCCCAGATTAAGTTGCAATAATTTAGATATGGGAGAATTAGTGAGTAATATAAATTTAGCCTAATTGTTTTTGGGAGTAGATACGAGATTCTTGATATTATTCCTATATTTTTAGCTATCTTTTGAGAGATGTAGTTAATATGTGTTTTCCATGATAAGTGTTGATCGAGAAACACCCCTAGAAACTTGGTGGAGTCAACTTGACGGATAATACTTCCTTCAAGAGTTAGAGCCAAGTTTATTGGTTTAATTTTCCTATGAGATTTAAAGTTTATAAAGTTAGTTTTGTCTACATTTAGTGTAAGTCTATTAGCAACGAACCATTTACTAATTAGGGTTAATTCGATGTTGACGATTTCCATAAGGGAGGTGCAGGAGCGATTAGAGTAAAATATATTAGTATCGTCTGCGAACAGGATAAAGTGCAAAATTGTAGATACATTAGCCAGGTCATTGATATACAGTAAGAATAGAAGTGGTCCGAGGTTTGACCCCTGTGGTACTCCATATGTAATGTGTCCCAAGGGCGATAGTGATCCATTGCATAAAACTTTTTGTGTTCGTTCGCTAAGGTAGCTTTGGAACCATTTTAGTTGTAGGCCTCTAATACCAAAATTTGACATCTTTTTTAAGAGGATAGAGTGATCTACCGTGTCGAAAGCTTTCGCTAAATCTATAAAGATTCCAATCGAATATTCGTTATTGTCAATTGCTTTTGAAATCTTTTCCTCCATATCGAGCAGGGCCATAAAGGTGGAGTGTCCCGTCTGGAATCCATGTTGAGACGGATGAATTAGGTTGGCTTTATTAACATAGGAACTAAGCCTATCGTACATAACTTTTTCTAGAAATTTTGCAAAGTACGGAAGAACGGAAATGGGTCTGTAGTTGGCCAGGGAATCCTTTTCACCTTTCTTAAAAATTGGGACCACCTTAGCACTTTTGAGTTGGTCAGGGACAATTCCGTGTGCCAAAGAGCAATTGATAATTTCTGTTAAGGGTACGATTACGTGAGAAAGATTAGGAGTTGCTATGTAGGGGTCGATACCATCGATACCTTTAGTATGGGTTCTTTTTAAGTTCTTTCCTATAAACATGATTTCTTCTGGAGTGGTCAAAGTTAGTCCCATAGAGTTCAAGTTCGAAGGTGGCAAATAATCTTCAAATGAGCAGGGTGAATCTTGGAGCTTAATGGCCAAGTCATTGGCTATGTTGAGAAAGTAGTTATTAAAGCTGTCTGCTATTAAGTCCGCATTATCAGTTTTTGTCCCATTAATTACTAAGTGATCTATTTTTGGATGCATATTATCTAAGTGCATTGCCGAGCGAATTAATTTCCAGGTCATCTTTAAGTCATTATGATATTTGCAGAATTCTGCAGCATAAAAATTTCGTTCCGCGTTAATTCGAATAGACTTGAATTTATTTCGATAAGCAGTAAATTTTTGCTTATTTTCGGCATTAGGATTCTTCAGGTATTTAACATATAGTTTGTTTTTTTTTCGGCAGGATTTTAGTAATCCAGCCGACATCCAAGGTTGGGCATAGTTTGTTTTTGGATTTCTAGAATCAAGTTTTAATGGAAATGCACTATTATAGGCCCCGCTATATTTAGCAATAAAGCAGTCATACGCTTCATTTACTCGACCCGTTGCGCAGTAACCCAAGACCGGCTCCCAGTTCATGTCTGCAAGAGCCTTTTCAAATTGTTTCAAGCCCGAGTCAGTGATGGATCTACTTTCCCTTTTTCGAAATTCTTGTCTAGTTGTAGTCTCAAGTGTAAATTGTGCATAAATTGGCAGGTGGTCAGATAGATCTGAAGTGATGATAGAGGCGTAAAGCAATTTAGACCATGCAGTGCAGAAAATATTGTCAATTAGTGTTTTGGAGTTAGGGGTGATTCTGGTAGGTTTTGTAATAACCGGAAGGTATTGATTGGAGATTAGGCAATTATAAAAGATGTTCGTTTCTTTATGCTCATTTACCTTCAGTAAATCAATGTTATAGTCTCCAAGGAGTATAATCTCAGTGGAGTTATTTTTTAGGCATGCTGCTAGTTCTTCGATTTCATCATTAAATTCCTGTAATCTTTGACCAGGGGGTCTGTAAATTATACCGATTATAGGTGTTGTTTTCATAAGTTTAACTCTAATAAAAAGACTCTCAAAGGTTTTTGGTTCGCTCTTTCCTTTAAGCGGGTTAAATATTTGAAAGTTGAGATTATCTTTTATTAAAAATGCCACTCCACCTCCTCTCCCTCCAGATCTGGACCTACCAACAAAGTTGTACCCCGGTAATGTAATAGCATCAGCAGAGTCATTATCGAGCCAGGTCTCAGAGAGAGCCAGAACGGAAATTTGTAGTTTTTCAGCAAGTTCATTAATTTCTGCTATTTTAGAAAAGACACTGCGACAATTTATATGCAATACTGAAAAATTTAGTTTCCCAGAGATTTCTTCATCTCTTATCTTCTTTTCAAGAGTTGATGTAGATATGTAATCACTGTACCAATTATCGCGTTTAAAGTAATTTTGGTCGGGGTCAAGGTACTGGCTATTGAGAATAGTTTCAGTTTCTAGTTCGTCCGGGAAAACCATTAGTTCAGATTCTTGCATAGGATCAAGCGTTTCAGCGCGTATCAAATTGAGTTGCGATACTTCACTCTCAAGACCCGTATCATCATCACCCGAGGAGGATTGGTTCTTATCACAGAGAGAGCAGAGATTGGGAATAGCTTCGCTTATGTCATCGTTTGAATTGGCTATACATTGCCCATGAATTATACTATGACATGAAATACATCGTACAAGGTCCTCTAACTCTTGAATAGGTTGAAAACACCTGTTGCATCGAGCATCTGGTCCCCATGTAGGCGTACTCGCCGACAGAATAGATGGTTAGTTTCCGCCGCCACTCCTTTTATAGTGCATGGTTGACTAGCTCAGCACAGGTTAATGCCTTATATATAATGTAATGTAATGTCGGGAATAGAAGAGCACGGGATAGAATAAATTAAAATAAAATAAGATAAACACCTATCGAGGATGTTAAAGAAGGAGAAAGGAAGACAGTGAGGTAGTGAATAAATAAAATTCTGGCAAGAGTCTATTCTTGAAGTTAATCTAGAATAGCCCAAAATAGAGACCTAATACATATCAAATCAACAACTAATTCGCAATGTATAAATTCCTAATTAGTGGTAAGAAACAGTGATTGGTGTCATCATTTAAATGGCAAAGAATGTAGATATATGTAGAACGAAGAAAGAAGAAGGAAGAAGGAAGAAAAGAGAGTTCAGTGAAAAGAAAAAATAGAAAAGCCTTGTGCTTCTATTACTGAAACTTTACCTAAGTTCGCTATTAAATGTCTAGAGAAAAGATAGGCATTGATTATGCAACACAGGTAACAAATGAAAGTGAAAGAACGAATCAAGTTAAAGTAAACGACCTTTAGTTCAACAGCCGATAAATGAACCTGAAAAAAGATGAAAAAAAGAAAAGAAATTTGTCAAAGCCATTAAGTGACTTATAAGAACTTTTCTTCCCTTCCCTTGGCTCAGCAAACAGAAGTCAGAAGTCACAGTCTCGAATACATACATACATACATACATACATACATACATAATGTGAACTAGTATTTTATATATATAATGAGCACAGGTGTTCCTTGGGTTGATATATATATATAACGTGTATTCGATTGTTAAGCGTTTTAGTCTTAGGCCTTAGCTGCGCTGTCGGCTCGTGGGCGTTTGGCCTAAAGTAGCCTAAACATTGGCTGACGATAGATTCTCTACACGTGCAGTTTAGCGCGCCAAATTTAGAAACTGCTGATGAAAGTGAATTTGAACTATACAGTGTAGTACAGTTGTTTTAAGGCAAGAGTTGAGTTGTTTGTTATTAAACTGTGTTTGAAGAAAGAAAGAAACATTCAAAGAACTGTGTCAATTTAATTCTTAAACAGTTAGAAGACGTTGAGCAATTTATATGTAGAGATAAGGAAAGTTCTTGAGGTAGGTCACAACTAAGAAAGAAAAGAGTTGGTGACATATTTGGTGGCAGCGGCGGTGAGATTCGAAACAACGTCTGGGATTCGAAACAACGTCTGGGATTCGAAACAACGTCTGGAATTCGAAACAACGTCTGGAATTCGAAACAACGTCTGGGATTCGAAACAACGTCTGGGATTCGAAACAACGTCTGGGATTCGAAACAACGTCTGGGATTCGAAACAACGTCGACTGGTGAATACACATTCAAATCATTGGTAAATCTACGACAACGAAAGCCTCAACGACAAAGGTATACAAGTTTGTTGTTTTCAAACAAAGAACAATCCCTTGATACTTCAAACACAAAAGAAAACTCGTGTTTTCCAGAAAGGACAGCACTGAAGTAAAGAAGTAAGATGGAGAAATTAAGTGTCAAAAAACAAGCAGAACTGAAGAAGATGTCTTCTGAAAGATTAAAACAGCGCTTGTTGAAGGCTGGTTTTGAAGAAGAGAAACTGAAAGATATGTCACGTGAGGACATGTTAGAAGCGCTAGCTGAAGTCTGGCTTAAGGAAGAAGCAGAAGAAGAAGGTGCTGTCGGCGGTGTTGTGGAAAAGGTTATTGAAAAACCGCCTGGACTTATGTCTATGGAAATGATGATGCAGTGGATGATGATGAAAGAAAGAAAGAGAGATGGAGAAACAAGGAGACAGAGAAGAGGAGAAACAAGATGCGACAGATGATGACAAGACAACAAAGACTCAGACAGAGAAGGAGACAAAGAAGAAAAAAATCTGACAGGAAGAATTACATCTTCAGAGAGAGAACGAAGAATTGCAAGACGAGAGAGAGAAAGAGAAAGAAACAGAGAATACAAGACAAGGAGAGAGAACGAGAGAGAAAAAGTCTTCAGAGAGAATAGGAAGACCAGGAAGAATTACGATCTTCAGAGAAAAAAGCAAGAGAATAAGACAGAATTACGATCTTCAGAGAAAAAGCAAACAAGTTCAAAGTGTGGAACTTGGGTTGCAAAGGCAACAATTTGAAGTTGAGGTCAGAGCAATTGAAAAGAGATCGAGAAGATGCTGAAAGGAGAAGATTAGAACAGATGATTGAATTTGAAAGGGCGCGGAAAAGTGATGAAGAGATACGTCAGCAACAGATTGAAGAGAAAAGACTACGTGAAGAAGAAAAGGAAAAAGTACGAATTTCAGAGTTGCAGCGAGCAGAAGAGGTTAGACAAGAAGAACTGAAATTACAGAAAGAAAGCATGGAGAAGGCGGAAGAGGAAAGACAAGAACGTTTAAAGTTGGAAAAACAAAAAATAGCATTAAAAGAAGCACAACTCAAAGAGGAGAAACAAAATAGAGAAGCACAAGAACAAAGAAGGCAAGAAGAACGAGAAGAAGAGAAAAGGAAACAAGAAGAAAGTGAAACGATGGTGTCTAAAATAAAGAAAATTGGTGATGCCATGAAACACGTGTTACCTAAAATGCCAAACGATATGATGGAGGTGCCATTATATTTCGAAACGGTTGAGAATGCGTTTCGTAGTTTCAACGTGCAAGAACAATTCTGGGTGAAGTTACTATTGCCATTGATGACTCCGAAAGCTAGAACTGTTCTAAACAGATTGTCATTCGCTGATTTAGACGATTATCAAGTCGTGAAACAGCACTTGTTAAAAGAATTCAAGTTGACACCGAGAGAGTACAGATCGAAGTTTATTGATGCGAAGAAGACAGCTGAAGAAACGTATACAATGTTTACAGCTAGGCTGAAGAACTTGTTGAACTATTATGTGAAAAGTCGCAAAGTGGATAAGAATTTTGAGAAGTTGTTTGATTTGTTAGTGGCAGATAAGTTGAAAGAATCACTACCACCAGGTCCACTACAGTTTGTGTTGTAGAAGGAAGAAACTGATTGTTACGAAGCCAGTGTTGTAGCAGACCTAAGCAGATATTCCATGTTAAATGAACCTGAACTGGCCTGCTAAATCGAAATTAAGAAAAGTATATATTTGGTCTCTATATCAGCAAAAGAAACCTGAAGAGTCCACTCAACTGGTTTGTTGAAGAGCAACGGCAGCAGGAACCAGTTCAGAGAAGGAACCAAATTGTTGTCTGGAGAATCGATGATGAACTGATAACGTCTTGTGTATAACAAATCACCACCAAGGCTTGTCGCAAGAGAAGGCAAGGAATCGTTTAATTCATATAAGAGAAAAGAAAGACTGATTGAAAATCGAGGTGCAGTGTCACAACCGGTCGCGGATCAGACAGGCATTTAATGAAATTCTGTCCAGTTCCTGTTACAACCTCAAATTATGGTACAAAACAAGAAAAATTCGAGGGTGAATTGAATTCAAGTGGTTGATAATTCTGAAAGTCAAGCCACAGAACATCAGAACAATGAAACTGAAGTAAAGTCAGTGATGAAATGTCACCTTTCACCTGATGATTCAGAAAGAAATTCTATTGCACAATGGAATGCGGAAAGAAATGGTTGGAAAAGCTGAAGTACAGCATTGAAGAAAGGCGGTATTACAGTACGATCGAGGTAGAAATTCGTGGAACAGGAGGAAAAGAACTCAATAAAAGTGAAAGGACTGATTGATTCTGGAAGGCAGAGGTTCCGACGTGATTAGTGAAGAATTACTGGAAGGCATGAATGGCAGGTGGAGCAGATTGGAAAAGTGAACTTAAGGCAGATGCAAAGTGTGATAGTTGATGTAAGGCTGGAAGAAGTGAGGTATCACCAGCATAAAGTCAAAACCACCACATGTGATTGATCACGTTGTGTGCTATATTGCAAAAATGGTAGGCAATTCATTGCGAAATCCAGAAATCATTACCAGAACTTTTGAAAACCGCGCCACAAAGCGAAAATGATACAAGGAGATGTGGAACCAATCGTAGATCTGCCTGAAGAGTGCGACTGAGAAAGCAGCGTTAAAGTCGAAGAGTAAAACTGAGAGTGATTGATCAGGCGAAGAGGAAAAAGCAAAGTGATGACTGATCAGCAAAGTTTAACAGCAAGACGGTAGAAACAATGAGAGGATGGGCTGAGATGGCTGCGGTGATGTGGTAATCTAAATGAAACGAAAGAGGATAATGAATGTGATGTGGCGATAGGAGATTTGTTTGAAGAAAATGAGAGACGATGTTAATTAACAGATGCAGATTGCAGACGCAATCGAAATCTGGAAAAGACAACAGATGCAAGGATGAATTCATTGAAAGCTACGCAGGACGTTAGCACCAGATAAAGAAAAGAATCTGAATTCTACGTGATAAATGGTTACTGTACAAAAGAATAGTGAAATTTTGTAAATCATGTGAAAAATGTCAATTTAAAAGGGAAGAAGTTTGATGATGGACAGGGTTCCTATCACCCAATTCCAAGAGAAGATTGGGTTTTGAAAAATGGATTGTGTAGGGCCAATCGAGGGCCCGCATCCCGCAGGTCCAAAATACTGTTTTGTATTGTCGATTCTTGCACCAGATGGCCTACAGTGTTTCTGTTGAAATCAAAAGAAAAACTGTGTGTGATGCTTTGATGGAGTTGTTTATGAACGTTGGTGTAAACCCTTTTGTGATCCAAAATGACCAAGGGAAAAATTTTTTCTGCCGGGTCTGACAAAAGAAATTTTTTAATTTAATGGGGGGGTCCCAAAATTTGATACGCCAGGTCCCTCCCGAGGCAGCTGGATTGAAAAAAGAAAGGGAAACCAAAAAATTCAAAAAAATGATCCATCCTGTAATTGTTGACAATCCCAAAGGGAATGGCATAAAAATAATTCCGTTTACAGTGTGGGCATTACAAAAAGTACCGAATGCAACTACTGGAATTGCTCCCTTTTTTGTTGGTGTATGGGGGAAAAATTTCCCCGTGGAAATTGGCAATTTTAAAAGAAAGTTGGAAAAGAGAAATTAATTTACCACCTCATATTGGAATCCAACCAGAAAAGTACTTGAAAGACATGAAAGCAAATATGGAAAAAACAAGTTTGCAGAATCTATTCACGGGGAAAAATTACATTTTACGAATCAATACAACAAAAGAGCGAAACATAAAGAATTTGAACCGGGTGAAAAAGTTATTGTGTTGTATCCGACGTCAACAAATAAACTGATTTTAATTTTTTATTTCCAATTACTGTTAAGCAACTAGTTAAGGGGCTTTTAATTTAAAGTTTTTAACGATGGGGGAATGAAGTTTTTATCGTCTTTATTTGGGAGGACAAAAGGATGTGGACGAGTGCGCAGATTGTACTGAGTTGCTCGATGTGCTGGGCAAAGCGGTCTTAGTACATGCTCCGAGTCTGTTAGTATGGCATTAAACAGAACATCGTCTGCTTCACTCGCCAGGTTAGCCACAGTAGGGGTGTTCACAGGGAGAAATCCCACGCGTACAATTCGTTGCATGAATTTCTC